>JAVQIZ010181138.1:0-16704 GCA_036023535.2 Galaxias brevipinnis
AACCGAGGACTTGCCTTGTGTTCATAGGCGGCATGTAATTTCACTGGCTTTATTAAACACTAACTAAATAAAATTCATTATTATTATTATTATTATTATTATTATTATTATTATTATTATTATTATTATTATTATTATTATTAATAATAATAATAATAATAATAATAATAATAATAGATTGCATTTGATATACCTTTCCTAGACCCCCAAAGCGCTTTATTTACACTGTAGAAGGGGGAATCGCAGTTGCCAATGTGTAGCACCTATCTGGGTGATCCCACAGCAGCAATTTTTGCGCCAGACTTGATCAACACATATCGCGACCAATAATACCATATGACGGTATTATGATATTAAGTAAATTATGTCTAGCCGATGAACAGAATAGTGAATACGCAGTATTGAAAAACAGACATCCTACTGACCACTGTTGTGCTGGCGGGTGGGTGAAGTGACGTTGCGGATACAGGGTGTCAGCTGTGCCTCGCCCCTCTCGTGGGAAGAGTCCCGAGAGCGGTCACTGGAGCGGTGGCGGTCGCGGGACCGATCACAGCCTCCACTGGCCCCTTGCAGGCTCATGGCAAACTTGTTGGCCTCTGGTCGAAACACACGGGGCTGGGTGCTGCAGTCCGGAGAGTACAGACACGCGGAAAATGATGCGCTTAACAAGGAGCAAAGGATTAAAAATCTGCCTCTCTACCCCGGTTTGTCCACTTGCTCTGCCTGCCTCCCTCCCTCTAGCTCTAGCTTCCCTGCTCAGATATTTATTAGTCCAGTCTCCAGGTCACAGACCTCCGGTGCTGCTGCTGCTGCAGTGAAACTCAAATCCCCTTTCTGTTGTAATCGGAGAGACGCTCTGTCCCTAACTGTCAGCAGTAACAGTGTCATTTGGAGGGGGAATAAAAGCCGTCCTGGAATCCCTGTTTCACTCCCAAGATAATCATTACAACACTCCCCAAAGCACGTTTTTCAAAGAAACAAAGCCGTCAAGCACCATGCAGCCAGCACAAAATCTGAAAGTCAAGCTCATCAGAGTACTTATCCCACTGGTGATTCTGATGGAAAGAATGAAGAAATAAAAAATGGAAAAGGGCTTTCATGATAAACTTTACCCATATAGACTGGCCTACACACACAAACACACACAGCACTATCACGGCCCACTGAGCATCGCATTCGTAATGGCACCCCATCCAATATTTAAATATTTAACATGCTGCCCTAAGTATTTACTAAAATAGGAGAACTGTACTATATCAATCACTCAGAAAAAGTGTATATATAAAAAAAAACGTACTCAAAAAAGCCTCCCAAAGCTATACCACATAAGCCAGGAAATACTTGGCAGTGTTTTTTTTTTTTTGTTTTGTTTTGAAAGGTTGCAGCATCACATGCATTTGAAGCATCTAAATATAGAATGAGCTAAGCACACATCGGTAACACATGTTTTACATGTTATTAACTCAGTCTAACTAATTAAATTGGTCGATGAAGTATAGAGTAGGTCTGACCAGACCAGAGCACACAATGTACATTTCTCTCAATATACACAAAGTAATTATTATTTTTATCTTTTCTAATAGAGTAGACTTTCAGTTAGTTCACCTTGAGTGCTTGCAAAGTTTCCGAGGTCGGCTGGTGGTTTTTTGTTCCCAGTTCTCTGTGTCACTGGAGTTGCTATCATATGACTGTAGACGTGCTGCCATCACCCGTGCACTGAGGCATCCAGTCTAGATTCTTCAACGTTCATAATCTGAAAAAAAATCATAAAAACAGGTATATAAGTAAATAACTAAAAGTAAAAATCTGAACCACTGCATAGGGTAACGTTACTCGTTAGTCTTATTCTAAATCCTAAACCCGTAAAATTGCTCGCTCGCGTTAACTTAACAGTCATTATTTATAATGCCTTTCAAGCCAGCAGTTGACAGTTAGCGATAGTTAGCGATATACTAGCAACG
This sequence comes from Galaxias brevipinnis, assembly GCA_036023535.2. NCBI lineage: Eukaryota > Metazoa > Chordata > Actinopteri > Galaxiiformes > Galaxiidae > Galaxias > Galaxias brevipinnis. Next base: position 1,962 of record JAVQIZ010181138.1, read on the forward strand.
TTGCTTAACTACTACTATACAATATTGTACCTTCCATACTTACAGTTAGCTGGTTCACTGTTAGATGAACTCTTTAGATTTAGCATCAGTCATTTTCCACCAAGTTTGAACAATACATCGTTAATACATAACGTTAATGTTGGCCAGTGAGTTAGCTGACGCTAGCGAAGTTACATTAGCCAGCCAACACAGACCACCAACGGCAACGCCAGAGACCAGAAATGACTAACGTTATGTAGATGTATGGACTGATTGACACATTTGCCAAATAACGTTAGCCAGCTAACAATTACATTTTATAATAAACGTAGCTACCTAATCTAGCAGTGGAAGTCAACAACGTCTACGAACGACAGCTAGGTAGCTAAGCTAATGTTAGCCTTCTCTCTGCTTGCGCTAGCAAGCAGCGTTAATAATGGCTAGCTACATTTTTCCAGAGCAGATCATTTATTTTTAACACTTACCAAAAACACATTCAAGACACTGAGTTTCAGGTCATACGATGTCAGGTAGTATTTGATTAAACAAAGAATTAATCTAGATATAAAAAGGTTAGCCTAATGTAAGCGGTTGCTTAGTTGCTAATGTAAACAGAAGATCCCGTTGTTTAATGCGCCTTTCCCCCGTTCGCGTTTATCTTCCCTAAAAAGGAAATTGATATTGGCACTTCTCGCGAGACACTGATGTCTACAATTCTACCCTTTTGTGTCACACCACAAGGCAAGACACGTAATTTGCATGTCACCTTCTTTGCCACTGACTTTTCTTTAGTGGCGTTATGGTATTTATACGTTTCCTACGCCGAATATATTTTAATATGATTAGGTTAAGCTTTAATTTGTCTTACTGGTAGGCCTCATTGCTGTGTACAGTTAAAGTTCAGCAACAAATGTGTGCGATATCAGGCCATGGACTCAAAAAACTACCAAAATGTGCGCTATATTATTGTTAACGTGTTTTAGAAACACAACTTTTTGTGTTTTAGAAAAGAACACATATGAAATAGAACAAACAAAATAAATGTAATAGAAAAAGTTTATAAAAATAAATAATATTGGCCCTTTTACATTTGACATTATTCATTTTACGTTATACATAACTGACATCAATGACCTAAAAGGTATGATAGAAACCATGTACGATTTACAGTGAATTTAGACATAACAATGCAAAGAGCAAAAGGTCATCTAAAATAGTTTTTAAGCTTCCTTTTCTGCATGTCATTGGTCCCTTCAGTGACCTTAACATTTGTCTTTTTTATTTTGATATGGAGTTTGTGTGCATAAAAACATGTAAACATTGTCAAAGAATAGAAGGATTGATATAAAAAAACACATAAATATGGTGAATAAATAAACGCACAGCTTGTTAAAACATACATCTGAATAAGCTTAATACCTCATCTAAGATACTTAGCAGCATTGTCAACATATAAAAACATAAATACACAGACATTTTAAATATATTCTAAACCAATTTTAACCCATCGTAAAAACAAGAAAAGAAAAAAAAGAGAAAAGAAAGATCAAAATTATGACAACAGCAGGTTCTATAAAAGCTTTCCCATCTGTAAGACTGGATTGAAAATATGGGAGCAAACCCTTGTCGAGATCAGCTTGTAAACACATCAGGTATTGAGACTTTTTCAGGAAAGAGATTCCTTGTTTTCCCTGATTGTCCATGTTGTGGTTTTACGTGTGACTTAACAATTATGTCCTTTAATTTCAGTTGAAGCCAGTCCTGTCTCTCGCCTACCTCCTTGTGTTCTCGTATATTGTGCATGAGTTGTACTTCACTGATGGATCTTTTTCTAAAACCCAAAGGATAAGTGTCAAGTTAGTTACACACATCAAAACACTGAAAATCAATCAAATGTATGTTTAACGTAAATAATTAAGATAATTAATAAATAATAAATAAGTGAAAGTACAGTTTGCTTACCTAGTTGTTGGTCTTGCCTCTGTGTGTAAACTGGAAAGAAAAAGTATGAAAACAATGGTGTCCAAGCATCTAATAGAAATCATGTTGACCACCTGAAAAAAACAGTAAACAAACATATTAGTCAAATATAAGTCTGTCGGATAGGTCAGTAAAACATACGATTTTAGGAAACAATTTATTTTGGTAATTTAGGTTGAAAAATTAAATTGAAAATGTACTTACCAGTTTATTAGTGTCCGTTTACTTTCACAAAGTTAAAGTTGTTTGTTTTGTTTTGAGATACTCAGCCTTGGTTTGCTGTGAAAGTAAAGCTCTAACTTGTTGATCCTGTCTTTTATGATGTACCCTGAGAGGTCCCTGTCCTTTTTATACAGTATAGCCCTCCCCATGCTCATTGATGAACCATGTCCATTATTGATGGTGATGTCACCCCACCAATGTTTCGATGGGGACAGGCATTTGCATGACGACACCTCCACCAAGCCTGGCCACTAATTCAGCTTTCAGCACGTCAGCCAGATACCCTGCTGGTCACACTGCTTTTGAACTAGTTCTATGTCCACCTAACTTATATTGGGTGTTAGTACTGCATACATACTACCTTTGGCTGTATACTATGTTTTTTTTTATGCGGTTTGTGCATGCTTTATGCAGCTCCAACTTATTTCTGCTGTATAAGCCATTGCATGGCTTCAACAGAATTTGAGTGATCCACACTAAAGTATAACAACAGGTTTAATAGGAGGGGTACTGTTGCCGTCACTCATTGCAAGTGTTGCACTGTTGCAAGTTCTCTCATGCGTACCTTTTTGGGCCATCTCTGATGTCATCTAAAGATAGAAACAGCGTTGTTTGTTTTATTGTTCACATCTTACGTGCATGCAAAGGGTAAATAAGGCCTTGAGGAAGTTCCACTGCTACCACAAAGGCAAGGACACAATAAAAGCCATCCACCGAATATTTATGGTGGGCAGAGGCGAGGAGAGCATCCCCTTGGAGACATCCACTGGTATTTAGGCACATTAAGATTCAGGACGCCCATAGATGCGACTCCCCAATGACGTCTAATCTGCTCTCTGACATCAGACTCAAACATTAGTCTCAGATCAGTTCCATCACTCTCTCTGCACGTCCTGTAAAGGCCTCACTTTAAAAGCACAGCATTCTCCTGCTTTTACACATGGTATACATGGTGATAGGTTTATCGTTGTCTATCAATTCAAAGGAAGGAACAATGCAATATATGGCGGTGTAGATGCAACATGCTTCTAGTTGGTGGCAACTCTTTGGTTGCGTCTTCAGTACCTGTGTCTTATATGATGTATGGGCGGTGGGTAACCTTGTCCGAGTGTCACAAGACACATTAGGTAACCATGAGAGAAGTTTTCTAAATGTAGCTGCGGAATGGCTATGCACAACCAAAGGAGTCCGCCCCACAAATGGGCCTGGATTGAGCTGTCAGAAAGACTTCAACATTTTTAACAGCTTCTGGACTGGAACTTAAAGTTCTCCCCCGCCTTGTCTTTGAGGCTTAGATTATGGCAATGCGTATGGTGTAGGTCTACACAGTGGCGTAGAACAATTGGACACAGGCTCCAATATTCCACCCCCTATTCTGTGTTTGGACACCTCACAATTGGGATTCCTACTCAAAGGTCAAGGGCCCATTAATGCTCAACCCTGCAGGCAGTGGTACTCAGTGGTACTGGGCTGCCATGTTGGCAATTTTGTGGTGATATGCAACAGTGTTGGTAGACAAAGTGTACAAAACCAGTATAAAAATGCTGACTCAAAAATCTCCTCAAATCCATTCAGTTCATTAGTCATGTGGTATGTAAACAGTTTACGATTTGAGCACTACCTGATGCCTAGGCAGGGTGAGTTACACGTGTTGTATACCCTACCATGCTGTGTCATTACCTCATGTGGGCACTATGTGAACCATCTCACCAATGCTGTGCTGCTGCAGTGGTGTGTAGGGGGTTTGGCAGGGATTAAGGTGAAGAATTGCTTACAAACCATTCACTTGGGTCACCCCCATGTCACAATGACAGCAATGCACATGCAAATCACGAAGGTCCCTGTCTATATTCGTGCCCAAAGTTTGAACTAGATAAGTATGACAAAATCCTCTATTTTTATCTGGATAATCTGCCATTGTATATGACTATGGGTTTCCTGTAAAAGCCAACATAGCATTTTATTCTGCTGAAGTTTCTTTCTCTGTTATAATTTTCTGCATGTGATGCCATCATGCTTTCTGATGCCACAGAGAGACATAAACATTACTCTACTGTAACCTCTGCATTGTCTCTGCAAAGGTATGGGAGGACACAAGAGCTGAGCAATTCTTTCCCGGAAATCTATAGATGGAACTCGATTCTTCATGAAATGAGGTCACTTCACTTGAGTTTACCGTATATTATAAATAGGATATAATTAGATTTCCTTCATCATCCAAAATGTGTCCTCTGCCACCTGACAACCGGTTGAATTATACAATTTAGATGAGGATTTATCGCTTTTGGGCATTGAACAATCCAATCATTGCACATTCAAGCAATAACTCTTTCAGATGTGTGTATATCAAATCCTCTTTAGGCGAGCCAACAAGATGCCTTCACTGCCCTTCTTCAGTTTGAAGCTGTCATTTACACTGATAGGTCCAGAACATAGCCCGCTGATGTCATCTTATGCAGAGAGATGCCTACACAAGCATCAATCCATCACATACATTTGCTGTGCTCCTCTGCCTGACTGCCCAGCACAGGTGTCAAGGGAGTCACATTGGAATATCTGTGCTGTTGCTCACACAGTGTATGCTATCCTTAACTTAGACGATTTCTTTGAACGGAGAACTGCAACACATGCAAACAAATATTTATTGCCTGATTTGATGAAGAATAACTTGGCTGGAGAGTGCAAATTTAAGTTTGTTGAAATGTCTTGTCCTGTTGAAAAGTTTAAGAAGACGTTAAAAATATCACAACCATTGTACACAAGTGAACATTAATTGTATGTGTGATACACAGCAGTAATTATTAAACACAAAAGTACATCCCGACTATAAGTAGAAAACATGGGACACACTCACACTCTCTCTCTCTCTCACACACACACACACACACACATGCATTGGCATAAAGTGGTAATATTCTCTAAATAATATATGTTTGGGAACAACATGGCGGGGGCCTTTAATATCTGCCATGGTATTCTGTCTGTAAACAGAATCTCTTCTCTTTATACGCCATTTATTCTATTATTTGCATTCCAGGCACTATAATTTGACTAAGATGGCTTGAATTATGTGAAGCCTGCAAAATGAAAATAAAATCAGAACAGAACTACAGTACGAATGGGACTTATACAATCTTTGAACACCTCCTCAGAATGTAAAACAAGAAAGCATGGTCCAAGCTTGCAGAGGCAAAATATGTTGAGGATTAGATTTGCCTTAGCTTCACCCTGATGACATTGTGCTAAATTATGTAGCGTTATATTACAATCTGTCTGCATTTCAAATATTCAAGACATAGGTGTAGCATCATGATGGGCTGTTTCATAAAGGAATAAAAACAAAACCAGAAATTAAATTATTCTCTGACTGGGAAATAAGTCTGATTCTAACATGAAGAACTCCGACACTAGTCTTGATTTTACACACGTCGTAAAACCAAATACACAGACAAAGACATTCTGATTGTGGCGTTGTATATAACATTGGATTATTTATTTAATTTTTTTTTATGTCTGGCCTTGCCGTGAGTGGATACGGAGGGGGGTGGCTCTGAGACATCTTTGCTCACCGTTCGCCTCTGGAGGTGTCGTGGGCTCAAATTAACAAAACATCCGGTATGGAGGGTGCCCACTTGAAAACCCCATTGACATATCTGCTCTCAACCGAAATCCACTCTAAAATATTGGCTTTTGAAGTGCTCATCTTGGAGTATGGCATAATGGATATTATTACATCTTATCCTGTGTATATTGAAATAGACACATGCTTTAACACAGTTAAGCATTGTTTTACATGGATATAATGGGATATGTTACATATTCACACCACAATAAAAAATATATAGCCTAGAGCAACAAACAACAACAAAAACTCACAAATAATTAATCTCCATGGATTTATTTAAACGTGTGAAATATAAGTTGATGATTATGCGGTGAACCATGGGGTGCATGTAGAACCTGTGAGATATTGTCTTTACTTTCAATCCTCCTTACACAATAGCCTGGTCAGCATTTTATGTACCTGTTATTCTCATCAGACACAAGACCTCTAGCGTCTCTTTCTCTCTTTACCATGGAGGTCTCCCTTGGTAAGAACGTGAGTGGTGGACAAAAGGTGGCCATCCAGAAACATAGAAAGGTAGGAAATGGGTCAGTGGGTTTTTGGTTTTTAAATCGGTGTGCTATCTTGTGTTCTGGATGTGGAGTTAATATATGTTTTGTAAGGAAATAAGTTCATATTTAGAGTAAGACACGTCCAATAATTTTTAGATGGACACAAGAGTCTGAAGTTGCTAACTTTTCTTATGGTAGTGTCTGTGCTCTTTTTTGTTGTTCTTTAACAGTTTGGCCATTTCTGACAGCTTTTGTTTGCATTTGTCCCTGCTTCTTTAGATGTTGCGTGGTTCTTGACGTTTTGAACATGGCCGACTTTCTTCCTTTAAGTACAGTAACATGCCACCTCCAAGTCAACAAGCTTATTAGAGGGCTTTCTTGAAAAGAATAATGCTCCTCAGCTGTCCCCAAAAACAAATGTAAGCACCCGAGGTTTGCTCAATATGTCTTACATGTCAGTGTAAGCGTGTTGTTTAATTGTGCCAATATTTCAGAAGGCAGGGTTCATATCAAACAATAATAGTTATAATCACAATATAATTTAAACAAAACCAGACTAGGATGTGGTATATCTTTTAGAAAATATATGACAGCTAAGTGGCTTCATTTGGTTAAACACTAATAAACAGCTTAATAAAAAACATAACCCCTTAACTATGAAATCAATTCTGGTTGAAAATATTGTCTGCTCTCAATTAATATGCATCTTGGATAGAATGATACACATACCTTCAGGAATATTCATTGTGGTAAGAAACATTGCCGATATCCATAGGCTCCAATATTACTTCAACGACAGACAGAATTTGAAAGACTTGTAGCCAAAGTTGTTCAGATCTATCTATCTGTACTTAGGTCCTGATTCAGTGATTCAGACATCTAGCTCCCATATACCTTACATGAACAAATGAGTCATCGTTTCAGCTTGGCACTTAGCAGTGGGGGGTAGAAAATGCATTAGTAAATTATTTCCGCTTAAGGCAAATGTAAATTTTTATGTATGTTACATTTGATGTTAATTTGTAGGAACATTTTTGCATATTTCAAAGTGAATAAGAGACATATTAATTGAATACATTTTTTGCTCTTTAATAGGGGATAACCCACTAGGCTTTTTTATATTGATGTCAAAGCCTTGTTAAAACAACAATTCTATGGATTAAGAGAGAGGAACAAAGGAGACTCTAACCTTGCCACAAAAATACCTGTTTATGCTTCAACCCTTCTCCTAGTTCCAGTCCGCTTCACTTCCCGTCCAGTTACAAAGGCGTTAGTGAGAGCCCAAGAGGCCTACAGTACAAAACACACCCTTTGGTACCGCCTTTGTCTGAGCGCTATCTTTTCAAACGTGCTGGGTCGAGCTGTCTTTGTTGTTTGAATTCCTTAGTCCTGGGGAGGGACTTCATTTACAAGGTGCAACCACACACCAAGGAGAAACAAAGGGATCTGATGATTGAAAACGTAATTAGGTTACACGCACAGTACAAATAGACATGAATTCTTGGTATTCAAACAATGATAGATCTATCCCAGCAATAACGGGGAAGTCAATATGTATTAAGCTGTGCCCCAGGTGTGTTAGTTAGCACATTGTTATCCAGAAATTATTTAGAATCCATTCATTACACTACATTAGATCTTAAACACAGAAAACCTAATGCAGGTTCTGGGGGTCAACTCATGACAACATGATATATATAACCTGCCAACAGAGAATTCTAAAGGAAAATACTTTTTTATCCAGTAGAGGTCGCTGTGCTTCCACCTTCACAGCTCCCTGTAAACACTTTCAATGGTCAGTTCTACTTTGAGTAATTGATTTCCCAGCGGCTTTCTAAAGCTCCTTCAGTGACCCTACAGTACATCATCTTCCGTCCTGTCAATGTAATAGGGAGGTACTACTGATCAATAGATGTCTCGTAATTGGAATTCTGTGGCCGAGAGATGTAGCTCTGCTGGTTTCAATTGGAAGCCCAGGCATTATTTCTTTGTGATATTAATGGTCTCTTATCCATCACGCTTCTCCCCTCTCTCCTCAAACACATTTTCAGTCGAACTTCAAGGCACAGATAACTGCCTTGATTATTTTTGACACAATCTATAAAGTAACAGAGCGGCTGCTTTCAAATCTTCTGAACAGAAAACAATTTGGTTTCATCAAAAGCCTCTAAAAAAGAACGTGTTGCAGAGATGAAACAGCTCTTGGTTCACATCCACAAGGTAAGCTGGGTTGCGGAACTGTGCAATTCACCTGCCAGTATTCAACGTGCAATCTGTTCCTGAGAGGCTGATAGGAAAAAAGATAGACAAAGTAAATACGTTTCTACTGGAAAAGGATCTGTATCTCAGTGCCTCTGATATACCCTCATGCCAACATGGCAGGGTTCGACGTGGGGAAACGTGGGAATGTTGCAGTGTGGGATGGCTGGTGGAGGGAGAACTGGGATGATTGATGGGCAGGCTCTGGGACAGGCCGCACTCGGAGAGATGGAGATCCAGCTTCTACAGTAATGGCCTGTCAAACACCTGACAGAGTGACCCGCCTTCCTCTCAGACGCAACACACCTCCATCTATCCAAAGGTACTCGTCTGGAGACAGCCCGCCTCTTCAAAATACTTTCTGTCTGAAACCCATTGGATTCTGTGCAGGAAACCAAAACAGACTTAGTCAGGCATAAAATATGTCCTTAACATTGTGTCCTTTAATTGTATTTTCCTGTAAGTACATTAAAGCATGATAAACTGTAAGAAGTAAGATGTTCTCTTATTCCAGAAAGTGCATGGAGTTATATTTGAGATGAGTAGAGAATGACTATCGCTCACATGCAGAGAGTATCCTTGAGTATCAACCGATCTGCCATTGTCGTGCCACCCTATTCCATTGTGAGCCAAACCTCCCAGGCTTTCTCAGACAAACACAGGTCCGATTGGTGGTGCCAACTCTGTTTGGCATGCAAGGATGTGGGCTGTCAGGAGGGGGAGATCTTTCTTTATCTCCCTTAACAGCCGACCATGAATAAATCCCTGATTAGAGTATCGGCCTAGCCATACTGGGCCAAACCACCTGGGCCATTTGGTCCCCGAGACAGCTGATCTCAGAAAAGGATATACGGTGAGGGACTCCAGCTTGGTACCTACCTGCCCTGTCCTTGAAAGCAACGCAAGCATTTTGTGTTTACCGAAATTATTTGACGATACCAAAACCTTCTTGAAGAAACAATGTGTGAGTCGTTGACGTTTGCTTTCACCCAAAAAGTGGAGCCATGTAGTCGTATTGTATTTTTGTGTGCCTAAAAATAGGAAAAATGTTTGATGAGAATGTAATTGTTCAAAACTTCAAACACAAGAGTTCTGCTTCAAGCGCTTTGTTTCTTAGGAAATTGTGCCATCTCAGGCCACCAGAATGTAATAATGGCCTGTCAAATGGCGTTTGATCGATAATAGCTGTAGACTGAATCTTATGACAGACCCTAAACTCCAGTTATTGATCTTTGGAGGTTTTTGCTGCAGTGTGAGGAATTCAGAAAGAGGGAGGCTGTTTTTATGCTCTTCGGCTGCAGTCAACTTGTTTTAATGTTGTTTATTGCTCACTATTTCTTGGACAGTTATGTGTCTGGGCCTTTTCATTGATGGTAGTACTATATGATGTGGAATTTATTGCTATGGCCATAATGTAATCTTGTTTTGAACCACGCTCTACATGAGTTCTCCCAACTGATGACAACGATGATCGCTACATATGTTCTACTTTTTCTAAATGTTATTTAGAAAACTTACTAAACTCATGTGGTAAACAGGCAGGAGGCTGTTATTGTACAAGATACCTGATTAAACCCCATACATGTTTTATCATGCTGTTCAAGTGAATGCCAGTTTCTACAACTGTTATACAATATGTACAAGAACGTCTGCCAGTATCCTTCATAAGGAACAGTTATAAGAGGTTAGTCTAAGCTTGGCTTTGGATAAAGATTTTAAACGGAGAACTGTCAGGACTTCGGGAAGCATTGTCTAGGGCAGAGACACACGCAGCTGAGAATAGAAATGAAATGCTGGCGTGTGATGGCACCAATTTTCAGATCAAGTGTGAAACATCTTGGCAGCAATGCTGGGTGTCTCTGCCTGTTCCCAAAAGTCGGCAGAAAGTTTACACTTAGCTCCCATGAGGCTTGTTATGAATGAGGTGTCAAATCTGTCAGCTTAAGGGATTTCAGTGAGGGGGGTATCCAGAGTGGAATGGTACGTTTAGTCTCTTGAAAAGAATCAAGTTCTTGACTTGGAAGCTAATCTTTGTCCCGTGTTTAAATATGATTTGTAACATCTATGGATGCTGAAATCATAATTTGTTTTAATCATTTAATGTATCGTTCAATCAATGTTGTTATCGAAGGCAGTCAGACTTTTAGTATGCTATTTCAAAGAAAGGTAGCCGTTGGAGTCACTGGACCATTTACTACATACCCCCCGAAAGAAACAATTAATCTTTTCATATTTATTGCAACCTTTTTCTTTCCCGAATGGCATTTTAGCCAGTGATTTGCAGGCGGACACTGTTTCATAGCTATTCATGCCATCAAGCATTTATTTTCAAGCGTGGGCTGTTTTAGCCACATGGGCATCACAGTTCAAAGATCACAGTTTGCACATTTACAAACACTTTTTAAACGAAAAGTCTAAAAGCAATCACTGTGACTACCTTAGAGTATTTTCTTTCTTTTAATGATACAGACTTGACAGAGTACTCTTGAGAGAGGTATTGACTTTGAGTCAGTGTAGGGTGTGCATGTGCCTGCCTGCTGTCATCATGTGTACATCATTTCTGATTGTTGTTTTGTTTGATATGTGTGTGTGTGTTTGTTTGTTTGTTTGTTTGTGTGTGTGTGTGTGTGTGTGTGTGTGTGTGTGTGTGTGAGTGTGTGTGTGTGTGTGTGTGTGTATGAGGTGTTGTGTGTGTGTGTGTGATTGTGCATGTGCGTGTGTGTGTGTGTGACTTGCCAATTAATTTTTTTCATTGCCACAATTCTCTATCAATAACCGATTTTTTTGTGTAGAGTATCCCAGACCTCCGCTATTGTTTGGAAATCCTCACGATTTTTGAGGTTTCAAGGTTGGCAAGTATGGTGTGTGTGTGTGTGTGTGTGTGTGTGTGTGTGTGTGGGGGGGGGACTCTGGTCCTTGATATCAGAGGTGGTAATGGAACATCAGAGCTGTCATGTGCAGTGGAGGAGGTACAAGCAACTAAGAAGCCAGGAGGGCAGTGTAGTGTAGAGCATTCCTTTGATCATGCATATCTTTAGGGCAAAAAAATAGGTTAGCATGGCATATACTGACCTAATTTAGATAAGGGCCAAACATTCCAGGGCTAAACTCGTGAAACTACGTTTTACACTTTCCAGGATCAGTGTGTCCTTCAGTCTCTAAAATAATCTACATATTTTGTATTTTTATATTCGATCTGCAGATGAGGAACTAAAACCCCTTAAGAGAAGAATGCATAGTATTTAGCTTACAAGGAGTTACATTGTGTGTGTATCTATGGATTGGCAAGCAGTGGTAATTGATGTGCAAATGTTCTGTTTTGTATTCAAAACTGAATGCATACACATTCAACTGAATTTTTATGAAAAAAGATCTGTTGTCACCAGAGATTAGCAGACAGGCATGCTAGATTAACTTGAAAAGTGTATATTATAGTGAAATTCATGCAGAAAGTACAATACGACTCATTCAAAATCTACTGTAAAAGGCAACTGCTTTCTCTTTATTTACCTGTGAGAAACACCTTGACCATTTTTACTTTTTAAGTGTCCGATATAATGTATTTGATATTTTCCTTTCAAAGCCTTAGTTTTGGAATGTACTGTTGGCACAGATTGTTCAGCCACTCTCAGTGGGAAGTGGAGGTTCCAGCAGAGGGTCCAGCAGCAGCTCACAATCACCACTGCAGCAAAGTTCCTACCAAACTTAAGAGCCAGGTCCTTTCAGTTTTGACCTGACTGTTTATAATTAAAAAAAAGAAGAAGAAGAAGCTCTACTACACTATTTACCACACAAATTGCCTGCTCTCCGGTGGATGGCAGGCTAATTAGTTTGCAGGCCAATGTAAACAGAAGATGTGCCCTACAGGACTTATCACTGTTTACCTTCTCACATAGAGCGCTGTCTTTACAGTAGATTTGATTCCCAGACAGAAAGCCTTCTCTCTCCACGGGCCTCATCTCCAGTGCCAGGGTGAGGGTCAGCTGACGCCGAGGCTGTTTTATGTCGAGGACACACCATTATTACCAGTCTCTCACTCAAATCCCCATTTTGTTATCTACACCCACTCAAGTCCTGGAGCTAGGATTGGCAAGAGGAGCTGGCAAATACATCACGCTCAGTTTTATGAAACAGAGAAAGAAAAAAACCTGACTGACGCGGCACTCCACAGCAATAAGGGCACCTGGAAATAAATGTGCCTTGTGGCACAGAGAAGTGACGAGTGCCACGGAGTGTTTTATGTTCCACGGCTAGTCCATTAGAGAATGAAAGCTGCCACTCTCTCCACTTCAACGGCTGATCTTCAACAAGCCCCCAACTTGGATAATGTCCCTTAAATAATGTACATTGAATGTGCTGTTCCCATTAAGCCCCCAAAGAGGGAAAGTCTCACCGAAAACATGCAAAAATATGCTGCAGCAGACCAATGTAACTTTAGACTCATATCAAACAAGAACCAAACCCCTGCAGCCAATCTTTTCCTCTTCAAATGGTTTGCAGTACACCAACCTTCATAACTCCAGTCATAGCTACCTAATGAAAAAAAAAGAAAAGAAAAAAAGTTTGGTGGCACTACATCTCATCTAATGGCTCACAGACTGGCAAGCTCGCTCAAAGGTCAGGGCAATGAGACTGACGCTTAATGAGGATGTTGTCTGGCCCTGCAGGAGTTCACTCATGGCCCACCGTCCCTGCGCAGACACGGACCTAATTAATCATGTTCAACCACCAAAGGTATCAGGCCCCGTGACCAACGAGCACGGCCCCAAGCAATAGGGAGTCCAGCACCAGAGGTAGGTGTTTGATAGTGAGACCCTTGCCTTTGCCATAAATGACAAAATAAGACAACATATTTTTCATGTCGTTAATATATTGAAATATCAATACTTTCTATGAGTGATGCATCAAATCAAATATGTTGTTTAAGAGCCAGTTCTCAGTGCACCCAGTTATCAGGAACAGAGCCTGAGTCTTTTTTAATATTCTGAGCTGCAGCAGCTCATAGTGATTCTGGGATGGAGGTTGTTTTAGCCAGACACTCCCCTCTCCATTGTGTCTGGGGAAAGAAGAAAGGCCCCCATCCCCAAGACGGTTAGGTTTGTCTTTGGACGTCACATTCATTCTCTGGACCAGCTAAGTCCCTCCATGAAATGAAGGTGAAATCAAATCAATCTTTTCAAACAGCCAAAAAGAAGCTCTTGGTCAAGACAAATCCTTGAAAAATACGATTCAGCCAGGGGACAGACTAGTACAATGGTTAGACCCTAAATTAAGGTAATAGACTGTGGGTACTTCCTTGCTGTAATTAATTTTGATCAGCATGTTGGCTTTTGGAAAACAATTTACCGTATCACTGATTTCCATCCTGTCATGCACAGTAACTTCCCCAATGCTTTTCAATCCATCATAATTATGTTGGTGATGATTAACTTCAGGTATGAGCCAGACAAGGACCTGGACTAGTTGGTTATATGCTCCTGGTGTACGAAGATAAAGAGCAGAAAATGAATTGCAGATTTTAGCTACAAATCGATAGGTATAGAGTTAATACTGTTAAAGACAATCATAAAAAATTGTGCCATGAAGCAAGAGATTAATCAAATGCACAGATTTTGTACCACTCAGTCCACATTTTCCGGGGCAATGTTGGACCACCACACACAAGTAGTAGAGTTAAGTTTGACCAGACTGACACATGGTTATTCCGAAAGAGTTTGAAGGAAACTTCCCCCCCGTCCAATGAATATTTAATGGCGAGTGGGCTTTAATGAAAGGTTCGGGGAAGACCAGTCAAAGAGATGATGAGCCAAAGACAGCCCTCTGTTGCCTTTCTGAAAAGGGAATATCAGCCTGGGAATTGCAAAAAGAACATTATAAAACAGGCAGAGCAGAAGGGAGGGCCAGTGAGCAAGTGAGGGAGAGATGTAGATAGAGAGAGATAGAGAAAGACAGGGAAAGGAAAGGATTGGTCCTTCCACACCTTACTCGGGGCCTAGGACACACAACCACCTATCTTGAAACCATGGCTTCTCACACAGGAAGGGAAAACTCTTAGTTTTGATTTATGGGGAAGTAAAGCTCGCGCAATGAGCCTTATGATTTCTCAGGCCTCTCTCTCTCTCTCTCTCTCTCTCTCTCTCTCTCTCTCTCTCTCTCTCTCTCTCTCTCTCTCTCTCTCTCTCTCTGT
>JAVQIZ010181158.1:0-19589 GCA_036023535.2 Galaxias brevipinnis
CCACATCGGGACGCCGACGCTCTTCCCAAAAATCCGGCCGTTTAGTCAGTCGTTCTTTCCAAAAACCCCCCTTGAACTGCCGGCTTCAGAGGGTGAGTCACGGGCGCGCATTGTTGCTCCTCTGTCATCCAGCCACACCCCCTCCCCATGCCCAGAATAGAGTGCTGCTGGAGTTAATAGGTGGGAATCAGGCCGGGTACAAAGAGACAGAGCCACTATTAGGGAACCCAAGGGCTGGGCGGACGTATACAAAGGGCAATGACCCAGACTCAACTAGCGGGCTAACGCTCCATCGCTATGAAGCATCCCAACTGATACGGAGGGGATGTAAGACCCACGGGCTAAGTATGAATCCAGAGCCAACGTTAAGCTTATACCCTGCGAAGACGCCTTGGTCGTGGACAGAGGATGGACGGGAGGGGTGCTACTCCAGGTCCAAATCACCTCAGCAACACAAGCGTTCCCTCTTCACAGTGCTCTCCCACGGTGCAGGTATTTGAACTGCATTTGAAAAAAAAAAGACAAAGACTCTCACTTTCCTCAGTCAATGCAAATAATGGCACACCCAGCCTTCAGTGTACACTGTCAGAATGAAAATGGCAGCCATATGGCAACCAGACAGTGGCATGGCGCTACGCTTCTCTGTAAATGACCTTTGAACTCCACGGTCAATGAAGGGGTCATTAACTTTACAGTGTGAAGGTCTGTGTCTGTAAACCTCCCAACTTGACCATGCCGTCGGTGCATCGTGAAATACCCTGTGGAACAAACTGCCCCGTTTTTAAAAGACATTTTCAGAGTCTGACTGTTGCCTAAACAGCAGGTTGGGTGAAAATGGATTAAGTTTAAGTACCCTAAACTCTGCAACTGAGCTCGTTCAAGGCACCCAGCAGGAGTAAACCTCTTAGAAACCAAAGAAGATAATAACACGAAACAAAACGCCAGACGTTGCCTCGAGTAGTGACATAATGTCGCTTTGTTTCTTTGTTGCTCGCCTGCAGGCTCATATCAAAGCGGAGAGAGTGCCCAGTGGTCAAATTGGCTAACGTATCCAATCTGCACCCGGCTACGTCATCAAACAATGGGAACACAATCGTGGATGATACTTTGGTAGCAAGCAGGTAGCTCGTTACAAAGTAGCGGGTCAACCGAGAGACCTTGAAAAGTGAGACCATGCGTTGACAGTCAGTTAAAAAAACAGGATGGAACTCACGCAATTCATAAATTCATATATCTGTCACAAAGAACATCGGCCATAAGCAGCTGTAATAACAGCCTCATCTCGCTGTAGGGTGTGGACTGAGGATGGCCATATGCCGTTGTGTTCAGTTGGGTGCAATGAGAAATGTGGAAGAAACAAAACTGCCAGCATATGACACTCAAGAAACAGAATGTAGGTCCGTAACGAAACACATTCTCTGCTATTTTTTTTAAAAGTGCTATCTGTCTGTGTCTCTTTTATGAAGAGGATCCTCGCCGCTTCACACCCTTTATATCGAGCTCAATGGCCGCATAAGAGCATAGGGAAATCAATCCAACCGGTTTACCAAACACACCAAACAAACCGTTATTTTTCGTCAAACAATTTACTACATAAACTAATAGTTTGTAAAGTTCATATGCTGCAATTATTTTAGAGATTATATTCATATAGACAATATCTTATCTATTTTCACTGTTTCCCTTTCTCTCCATCGAGAAAGCGTAACACATCTGATGTAGAACAACCTAGTTTTTATATGGTCTATATCTAAAGACATCTGTGTTAAGTAATTGCGTATAACCTATCAATTGGGCTAAATTCTGACAATTTAGAGAGAGCTAGTTCATCAAAACGAGGGGAGAGAGAGCGAACTGGCAATTCCAAAAGCACTTACAATCAATTGGGATTCACAACGCGGTTCCTCTGTTCTTGAGTGAAGCAACAGCCGCTCCGGTAAGAAAGAAAAATGTATGATAATAAAAAATGTTTTACTGTATAAAATATATCAAAAAAAGCTAGTGGTCCTCATGTTTTTTTCCAACGAGCCGCCTCGCCTTTACAGAGGATTCAGTTACCACAATATATTCCCATTCCCTTTCCCATTCTTCTCTCTCCGCCAGGATTCAGTTACGCGAGGTGAGGCACGCTATGCGTCTCCGTCGTTTCCTGTCCTGCCCAGAATTCAGCCTCGACTAATCAACATCGCGGTGTTTGAGCAGTGGCCACTACCCAAGTGAGAGCACTGTACAACACCCTTTGCTGTAGGCGTACTGGCCCAAAGCCGTTGGCAGACAAAAGGGACTCAGTGCCAATTAGATTAGGAGATTATTGAGCATTAACCACCTGGGATATAGACAGTTTTTTTGTAAATTCTACATTTTTGTCCAAGTTACAATTGAAGTAAAGTCTATAATCCTTTGTCTAATACCATACATTTGTAAGAAATTTGCACAGTAATTTAATTGCTCGCAAATACTCCAATCTATTATTCCCTTTAAAGTCTTTGTTGAGACCTCATTGGAAGTATGGTTCATATTAGAACATGAATAAACATAGTATTTATTTAAACGTGTAAAAGAAAACTTAACAATTGAGAATAATTTTGTTTTTAAATTTCAGTCAAAATCCAAAATGTTCTATTATTAGTTTGATGTCAAACTTATTATCAGCGGCCAGCAGGAAGATAAACCAGGTTACACGAAGCAAGCCCACCATCTACTGGCCAAAAATATAACTGCACTCTAACTGAAACAAGGATCACAAGCGGTTGACAAGTGAAAAATTCTCGTGTAAATCTGAGATTTTGGTGAGATTGTGTCTATGTCCTTCAAAGCTTGGACACCCCTTTCAATCTTTGTTTTAACCCAACTCACACAAGCACAAAACCACAGTAAGCTCATGCAAAGTCCCAAAACGTTGCACCAACTAACCCCAATATACATCCTGACATCAGATTAACTTGGATACAGTAGGCCTATATGATATAGTTTTCTGTATTTAAGTGTAAATTGTTGTCTGTTTTTCTATAACTTCCATTCCATAACTTATATGGTCTCTTCTGCCACCGACTAAGGTATAACCAGGACACTCACATACTTATGAGGTGACAATTATCCATCACAGGTATTTGAACTGTGCTGGAAAATATTGAATTTTTTAATGATAAGACTGTAAAGATAAGACAATTACGCGACTATAAAGATTAAACAAAGTGATACAGTATTGGGATAAGTTTGTAAGGTCTCAAATAATGTGTGATTTACATCCGTACAAATTTGAGATTTTAGAAAAAGATGACAAGTAAACTGTGAAGCATTTATTAACCTTCAATTGTGCCAAAGAATCAGTTGACCTGCAGACAGTTATGTTTCAGTAAAAACACATCTACAAGTTACCCCCCAAAAAAATACATGCAAGAGGCACAGAATTGTACAATTGGGCTGTCCTCTGAGGTGACCCTAAATAAATCCAAATGAACCACCCAGCTCAGTGAAGATCAGAACCGACATCCAGCATGTGAGAAATCTAAAAACCTGTTAAGTCTGCACTCCTAATCTGATAATTCTGAGTAAACAAAGGTTTTTTTTTTTCTCACAGGATGTTTCAGTATAAGTATCAACACCCCTTCTCTCTCTCTCTCTTTCTGCAGTTCGAGTTGTGAATCAACTAAAGCCACGATGTGGTAGCTGAGGTCGAAAACAACAGTTAGTGAGAAACAATAGCTTCAATATGAGGGAGTACCTATGTGCCACAATGTGGAAAAAAAATTCCACACTAGTATATTAAAGAAAGAATGTTTTTTTGACAGGCTCCAAAACTCGACTTTAACACTTGGATATACCCTTAATAGTGCACTCTGAAAATAGGAAGAGCAGCCTTGGCAAAGAACCCGTGGAAAAACCTCAAGATGATCTTTGCCTGGATCCACGTGGTCCTGATCTTCTGCTGGTCCACTGCAAGCTCCCAAACCGATGACAACGGTACGTTATTTGACAGACTTTTTATCGTCATCGCAACACAATCTGAGTAATATGGAGGTGCTTTGCTGGATCTAGAAGAAAACACTTGAAATTGTTTGAAAACGTACGTTTGAGTAATTGAAATAAACACCTTTCTTGGTATACTTCAAACTTCCATAATTTTTTTTTAACTTATATTTGCATATTTAATGCAAAACAATTGCTCAAATTTGCACAGATGTATTGTTGCTAGTGTTACCTCATTAGGAATCTGTTATCTTGGTTGGTTTTTACTTCTGCAGGAACGATGGTAATAAACAATGATGTTGCTCAATTCTTCTGAAGCATAATGTGTCTACAAAGTCCACAATACTTGGTATTTTGTATATATATATATATAAAATGTTTAATAGATTATAATGACATCTGAAAGATAGATTATGAAAATGTGTCATACACCACAATCAAAAAATTTGCATGGTGGCAAAAGTGACTCACGTTTTCTCCTACACACATAACCCCCCTATTTTTGCAATTTGTAGGAACTCTAAACGCAGTTAAATGTTTTTGAAAATCTGGTGCTGTGGAAACATTACAAAGTAAACGTGCGTGGGTTGAAATTACATTGAAATCGTTTGCATGATCTGTACCCCAGGCAGTGGAATACAAAACAGACGTGCTCTTCTCAGGATTTCACAAGATAACATTTCCTGCGCCATGAGGTGTGGTTAATGTGACATGTCAAACAGACCGGTGCACTGGTTTGCTTGTAAAAAAAAATGAAAAATTGTGCACGGAAGCTTTGGATTTATGCTTGAAATAGAACCTCAAAGCATGACTTGAAAAGATTTCCACTCTGTGTCGTTTTTGGTAACCATCCATGCTCTACAACCAGTACTTAAAAAAACTAAACAATTAAAACTATTAATTTCACTTAGATTTTTGTATTAAATACACTTCAAACCATACAGAGACACTACCATCTGCTATTACAATTGCTTGTCTGCTCACACATGGTCAATATTGCCAGAAAGACAAACTACTCTAACCGGACAAAACATATTTTTTTTATCGCGCATCTAGAATACTGACACTGCTGACCTTCCCTTCCCCCAGAAGAATTCCAGATCGTATGTGTGCCCGAGAACGCCACGGTGAACGTGCCCTGTCCTCCCTCGGCCGGGTCCACCAAGCAGTTTAACTTTTACCTCTACGAGTGGCACATGAAGGTCCGACAACTCAAGCTCAACGCCACAGAGAAGGAGGGCACTCATAGACTGGACGGAGGGCCAGAGGTGCGTTTCAACCCACTCAGTGAGAGTTTTGTGTTCCCCGCACAAAAGAAGATGTTTGGAGCGTACGCCTGTGTGGCCGAGCAGGTTTACCCTCCTCCTTCACAGAAGACCTCCAGAAAGCTCCTCGTACTTCTGAATGGTATGTTACCCTGTCCGGGAGGGATACGACAGACACACACACACATTCAAATTAGAACGGCCACGCCCGGGTTCAGTATGATGTCTTAAAGGGCACATGTTCTTATGATTTAGCTTTTTCGTTGTCCAATTGTTTTTTCAGGGCAGCACTGTTCATTGACCTCTGCGGGCTCTAACGAGGTCACTGAGGAAAAGGGTTGTGCCGAGACGACCTTTGATGTCCAGCTCTGGGCACTGGGTCTGGGAGTGACCACTACCCTGGGCCTGGTTTCTACCATGGTCGCCGTGGTTTTCTGGGTAAGCGACAGAAACACAGACAATCACACACACACACACACACACACGAGCGAAGACACATAACACATCGCGTATCACGTGACAAATGCTGAAGTCCGTTCTGTCCCCCTCCAGTTCAGGCTGAAGAGAGCAGAGTCGTACCACAACGACTACATCAACACCAAGCCAAAGCCCCAGGGGAGGAACCGCGGCGGCGTCCAGCACCCTGCGCCCAAACGCTTCTGACACACCCCCCCCCCCCCCCCCCCCTCCACCGTCTCCTCCGTCCCGGAAGACAGCCCCCGTCTGGACTCTGGGGACAGGACCCCTGGACAGTTTCTGGCGGATTAGAAGAATGGATGAATTGAACCACGGCACTTATGTACCTAAAACAAAACCAAAAAAAAAAAAAAAAAAAGATCATCCATGTGAGCAATAGATGGATTACAGGAGTGCAGTTGATTTTGACGAAGAGATGACTGTCTGACAAAAAACAACTACTTGCTCCCGTGCATTAGATAGGACAGAGAACACAGTTGCTCCACTATTACTGAAAACTCTGGAGTGACAGAGGGGGCTATCCTGATTCATACAGAATGGCCTCAGACATAAGAGCGTTGCACTCAATCTGGTACACGCCACAATCCACTAAACTAATTTGGAAGGTCATTTACTGTTAAAACAAACATTGCATTGGTAAAGAGACAGAACTTCAGAACTTCTTAATAACGGAGATAATAGTAATTTTCTTTACTTGTATGTATTGTTGTAACTATTGTTCCACCCCATATTATAAAGCTAAATGTACGTCCATGACTAGATTAATTTGTCATTAAAACACACAAAAAAGATAAGATTATTCACATTGTTTACGTAAACTGTACACAAACAGCCACTCAGGCGGGGGACACCCTTGCGTGGTGCAGT
The DNA here is from genome assembly GCA_036023535.2 of Galaxias brevipinnis. Taxonomy (NCBI): domain Eukaryota; kingdom Metazoa; phylum Chordata; class Actinopteri; order Galaxiiformes; family Galaxiidae; genus Galaxias; species Galaxias brevipinnis. The sequence goes on from JAVQIZ010181158.1 coordinate 6,579, forward strand.
TGCTAAGGGAGACCCCTGTGTCTATGTGGTGTGACAGCGGGCCACGAGTCAACTCTGATTGAGGACCTCTTTGAACTGTGTCGTCTGCCACAGACCGCGTGAGTCGATCTCTACAGCTATGGAGGGGTTCATTCAGTGTGTCACTTAACACACAAATGGCTCAATGGGACTTACCAAAACCACTAAACAAATTAGCATATAAAGTAAGTGTGCGTGTGTGTAAAAAATAAGATCGTCATTTAAGGTAATCATTTCTAATTGCATCTGCAAAAAGCGTTTTCTTTCTAAGTATTGTTTTTTTGGAGTTAGGTTATTGCAGTCGCAGGTTTTGGCACAGAAAAGGCTGAGCACAACGCTCCATCGCGGTTGAGTAGATTCAGACAGAGAAACGACTCAGCAGCAAAAACACACCTGCACCGTTTCCTGTCTACTGCACCTAAAGACTTTGTTGTAACGTTGTGACGTCCGCGTGCAGGAAAGGGACTGCACCCTCATCTTGCTCACCTAGCAGTTTCTACTGTGCCGCAAAGTTTGTCGCAGCCGCTCCTGCGTACATAACGCTAGCACGAGATCGCAATCTCTGAATAGCAAAACAATACATTTACAAAGTAAGTACCTTTTCAAATGTATGCGTATATGTAAAAAAAAAAGGCATGGGTATTAAAAAAATTACAGTGAGCACAATTGCTGAAAGAAGAAAATATAAATCAGGAACATCAGTTACATGATCTTTTTATTGTGTTGACAAACATCCTTTTTACAGGCCTTGTATAAAAATCACACAGGTCTGTTAGAGAAAAACAATGTTTGTATCCCTGCTGGCAGGGCCATAGCAAACCAGCGTAACTGTGAGTATACAGTATACAGCCATAATAACCCACAGAGACATACTTGTCCTCAGGCAGTCTTATATGGAGACGGTGAGCAAGAAATTCACAAGGACATTGGCTAACACAACTCCTGAACATGCCGTCGCTTCTACGGCCTTGAGAGACATCCGGGGGTGTCCGAGGCGACCGGCGATACCTAGAGGTCACATGGTGTTACTTCACAACAGACACCGCTTACAGCAAGGGATCCGCGGAGGCTCTGTGTAGCCCTAACCGTTGTGGTTATAGCTGAGCAGTGTGTGTGTGTGTGTGTGTGCGTGTGTGGCCAGGGATTCAACTCCCTGGCCTACTGGAGTCAAATGAACGCCGCAAATCGCTGCAAATGAATTGACCCTCCCCCCCCACCCATCCCCCCACCCACTCCTTCTTTGACCGTCACGTCACTCTGCCTTTGGTTCTAGATTTTCGGAGCTCGGGAGTTCTGGAAAGATCCGGGCCCGGAGGAGATCGCATCGCTCTACCTCGGACAGAGATTCCAGCTCGTCCGGTGTTACCTGGGTGATTGTGGGGATTGTAGTGAGGAAATGGATAAGGAGAGGGTTATTCACATTTGCTCTATTTCGGTCAGACCAACCAGGCAACCTAAGGTTAAACGAGACACAGGGAAGGATGGGATTTTTTAACAGAACAGGAATCAAAATACTCACCACGACAGGGCGGTATCCAAGCATCGTCAGGTGTCGAATCTTGACGGGCAGGTTACCACGGGGATGGGACGTACCATAACAGAAAGAGGACGGGGATGGGCAGATCACTGCAATTCTGGACAAAAACAACAAAGAAAAAGAAAAATGAGTTGAAATTAAACTTTAAAAAAGGGTCAAAGTGTGAACCAGAGGGGTTAGGGTTGAGAACTCGCCTTTGATTGTGCTCAGTTTGAGCGGGCTGCCCATCCGCAGGAACGCTCACCACACCATCTGAAACACACAGTCCACACACCGAGTAGAAAAAAACCCCAGCTTTCCAATTCAAATACATTCCCCCTCTACCCAAAACACAAAGGAATGTGTGAAATATGCTGTTTTACCTATGTAATACTGGTTCTCCACCACCACGCCACTCTCTAGGGTCCCCTGAAGCCCACCTTCCAAAAGGCTTTCCAGGGCACTGGTGAGCGCCGGGTTGACCACCCTGTCGCTGGCGTTGAAGGTGCCCAGGGCAGAGGCGGGGACGGACAGGGACATGGGGAGCGGGGCGCGGTCCAAACGGAGGCACGCGTCCACCGTCCGCAGTCTCCTCTCCACGCCACGGACAGATTTGCTGTCTGAAAACAGAAGGGGTCAGGGGTCGTCATGGAATGGAGGAGTCACCCGAATCTCCAAAGAAAGCACTTACAACTCTCTGTCGCACATGACATGAATCTGATCTAAGATGTCTTTTACAGAGCTTATATTTGAGTATTGTCTCTGATTTGGTTGCAGTCCCCATATCCTTACAGTGCTGTAATAATACTCAAATCATTGCCACTGGCCACAAACGAGTGGTCGATTATATTAAATACAAAGTGCGAAATGTTTGCATTGAAAAAGGCACTTCACTTTCGCGATGGCAATCTTTCAAGAAAGGTACAAACTGCAAAATTGAGAATACTTTTGTTTACACACAAGTGGGTCAAGTCGTGCGCTTATCAACAAAGGAGTGTGTGTGTGTGTGTGTATATGTTTGTGTGTGTGTGTATTTGTCTGTGTGTATTTGTATGTATGCGTGTGTATATGTATGTATATGTATGTGTATGTGTATGTGTGTGTGTCTCTCGTCAGACCTGTGGCGCTGAGCTCCTCCATGCTCTGGCAGGCCAGCAGGTGCTCCAGGGGCCCAGCAGGGAAGTGCCCCAGCAGACAGAGGCTATGGACGGCCTTCAGGACCTCCGGGGGGGGCATCCTGGTCAGGTAGGACTGCAGCGCCCGGGTCACGCTGTCCAGGAACCTACAGTGGACCGGCACAGACGAGAGGTTAACGGGCGGTGGCGTGGTGGGAAAGAGCTTACGGTTTTGGTCGTGACTCATTTCAACAATGCAGTGATAAAGAACGAGGAAAGAAGAAGAAGAAGAAAAAGAAGAAGAGGGACCGAGGTTACGAAAAGGGTCAAACGGAGAGGAAGAGAGGAGAACAGACACAGAACGAAAAAAAAAAAGCCAGGAAGAGATCCAGAAAGACAGAGAACAAGACGGAACAATACAAAAGAGTAAGAAGCTAAAATAACAGAAGAGAGAGAGAGAGAGAGAGAGAGAGAGAGAGAGAGAGAGAGAGAGAAGAGAGAGGAGAGAGAGAGAGAGGGTTAAAAACACTCGTACTCTTGTCTGTGCTCCTGCAGGTCGTAGTTGAGCGAGGAGTAGGACTTTAGGACGCTGAGGACGTCTTTGAGGGTGAGGGCGTCCGGGTTGTCAATCAACCTGTGGGAGAAGGCCTCCATCAGAGCGGCGGGGCAGTAGGCCAGGTCCTCGAACGCAGACAGGAACAGAATGACCTGCGACCAGAAAAGATACACTGAATTGCACGTTTTTTTTCTTCACGGTTTAGCTTATTTTTTGGGGGGTTAAATCTCAAGATTTTTCAAGCTTCTTGAAGTTTTTTCTTCATTGGCGATCTCCCTGGCGAGCTTCATATTCATACCATCGTCGTAGGGAAGTGTGAGTGAGTGTGTGTGTGTGGTGAGCGCAAGCCAGCATTAGCCGTACCTGTTTGTTGCTCCAGATGTCCATGGTGGAGGCCACGTGCTCGGAGACGGCGTCGAGCAGGCCCAGGTGTCTGTAGTGCAGGTCCCTGCAGGACCTCAGCACCACCAGCAGCCTGTTGAAGGGCACGTTGTGGACGTTCTCTACCAGGAGGGGGCGCCGGAGAGACAGCGGGACAGCAAAGGGAGAGGAAGGGATGTGGGGAGGGGAGGAGGAGGAAGAGGAGCAGGGGACGGGGGGGACGGGGACGGGGGGGTGGGGGGGCGAGAGACAGGATGCGGATATGAGAGAGGAAGGAGGAGAGGAAACGGCACAAAAACAAAATAAAGACCGAGAAGAGAAGATGGATAAGAGAAGAGAGAACAGTGAAAAACTGGTAAAAACAAATGAAGGTAAAACAACAGAAATGTAACGTCACATCAAATCGCAAAATGGACGGTCTCCCGTCCGCACCTTTCCGGCTGTCAAACTCTCACCTGCGACTCGGGCGCTGCAGATGTCCAGCAGGGCTTTGGAGTAGAAGTTCATGGTGGCCATGGTGGAGATCATGTACTGGGAGTTCGGCAGGCTGAACTGGTCTGTCATGGACAGCGCCTTCATCTGAACGGGAGGAGGAGTGCAGGTTATAACGCTGCCTACAGGGGGGGGGGGGGGGTTATGGGGTCTAATCATTTAGACCAAAAGGCTCTTACTCTGTGAGTTAAAAGTGCCAAAGCTAATACTAGCCTTTGATTTACTGCATTGTGCATTTGTAGATTTACATTTTTTTTAAGCACCATTATTCACTGGGATATTAAAAGTAAAGACACCTCCCAAAATCCCTCATAAAAAAAGTGTGACTGAAAACGACCGACCTCTAGTTTTTTCTTCAGGTCTGGAGGGGCGTCCCGGCCTATGAGACGCATCATAGTCTGCACCGTCATCACTTTCTTGATGCCTGGCAGCCGAGAAGCCACCAATAACCTTAGACACCAGAAGACTAGTTCAGTCGGTTGCCAAGGACAACGCTGACTCACGGACAAAACGCATGGCCGCGGCATAACCGGTCATCACGCACAATCAAAAGCACAAGGCTATTTAACGGTTGGCATACTACGATGCACCTAAAGACACAACCTTTCACAAGTGAAGGTCCTTACCTAATCCCATCCTTGAGTGCGTCCACGTTGGCATTCCTCTCCATGTGTTCCAGGCAAGACGCCAGTATAGACAATGACTTCTCATCAAACTCATTGAGCCTCTCCTGCAGGTACAAGAAGACCAGACCTGTCAATCACTGCGCCCCCCCCCCCCCCGAATGACTTTCCCCCCGCCGCCCTGTGATCTGAGGACGGCTTTACCTGGCAGACGCGGAGGAGAGTCTGCACCACGCGGCTGCGCTGCCCCACCCCCAGCTTGACGGTGGCCAGCAGGCAGTACGCCAGGTCGCCCGTGCGCATCAGCCCGGCGTCATGCATGACCCTCTGGAGCAACCCCTCGAAGCCAGCGTGCTCGAACATCAGCGGCAGCTCGTAGCGCCGCTGCTCCTCCGTCATCTTCTTGGTGATCTCCCAGATGCGCGTCAGGCAGTTGCTGACCCGCCGCTGGGTGGGCTCGAAGCGGGCGACCAGGTCCAGGACGTCGGTGGGGGAGCCGCACTCCTGGAGACGGTCGTAGAAGGGGACCCTCTTGGCAGGCGAGGCTTGGTCCTGCAGCCGCAGCGAGGGAGGGGCCGCGTGCTTGGGAAACGCTGAGCGCGGCGGTCGCACCGAGCGCAGGTCTTCTTTTGCCTCCGAGTCCTGGCTCGAGTAGAACCTGACGGAAGTCAGAGGGAGTGCTGCCAAAGGGCTCGACCTTTGACCTGTTCTCCAAACACGTGACAGTGTCGTTTCAGGTGGACTCCCCCGGGCTAAAGGGCTCAAAGGCCACGGTGACCGGCGGCTGCAGAGACGGAAGGCCCATCTGAGGGCTTCCTCTCCTGTGACACGGGCAGACATCCTGTCTTAATGCACAGGCATGGGACTACTTTTAAATGTTGCAAACCTAAAAAATAAAATGATAGGGTCACATTGAAATGTGCAACCAAAGTATTCTTTCGTTACTATCATCTTGCATACCGGATATGTCAACAGTTAATCCGATATTGAACACACTTAAGTTAACAATGATAAATGTCCTGTATGATATACAGATGTAATGTTATTCTAACTAACAGATCAAAGTTATAATGTGAGGGAGGGTAATGTATTTATGTTGAACGAAATATTCTGGATACAGCATTAAACTATAAAACAAATACAAAGCAACTTATATTTCTTAGAGTCACGTTACAGAGTTAATATTTCACAGTCATACAAGGTCAGAGAAACATAACATTTGTTGGTCCCAAGCTAACCAGCTAGCTACAAAATTAGCTTGTGCATGAACAGTTAGAAATGCTTACACTTGCACAATTTGCATGACACAATGCTGTTAGTAAAATAAATACAGAAATAAAGCTCACGTGATGGACAATATATGTCTGGAAACCATGAAAGATCAAAACTAGATATAAACTTACCCTTACAGCTCTGTGGCATGCCGCTTACCATGTCAGTGTGTGCACTTTAAACGAGTCCTCCTCTCGATTCGCTACATCACATCCTTTCGAAATCGGATACATTGCCTGATGATTTTATTCAAAACTTTAAATTATAAGTTTCAATAAATGTGTGATTGTAGAATAAATGATTAATTATGGCTGTTGATATTGTTTTACAATATGCACCACAGCAGTATTATTTCTATATATTCTGCAAGATTGTCCTTTCGGACATAATTTGAGAAACACCTATGGTTTCCTAGCAACTGACGCCTCGATCAGAAATGGCTAAATTTGTGCTTGCTGGTATTACACTTTCTTATACCTGTTATTCTTAAAATTGTGTTTAAAAAGCCACTCACATGGAAACCTTATTTTCTATTCATATTCTCTATAGGTAAGGCAGACTGTCCTTACTTTGCCAAGGCAGAACTACTTGCAGACCGGCTGGTTAGAAATCTGCCTGACTTCAGCATTCACAAGATATCCATACACCCTGAAGAGTGGGAGGTACGTTATATACTTGCAGCAAGGGGCAACCCATAGAAAGTAAAGTGTTAGATTGAACAATATGGGGATGATAAGATAACAATACACATAGTCTGTCTATCTAATGTGTACACATTATAATATTAATCTCTCTATCTCGCTCCTCCTTCTGTCTCCATACTAGGAATGGTTGGACAGCACCTGCAATGCAAATGGATGGACCCACCAAAAGTCGCCCCTCATATGGAGGGAGCTGGTCGACCGTGGGGGTAAAGGGATGATTTTGGGCGGGTTCAGTGACTTCCTTGAACATGTACAGGTAAATAATCCTATAAGGATCTCTGAACTATAATGACATAAGCATGGCTGTGTGCTTCCATTTATGTGGACATTAGTCTGAAGACTTTACAATCAGCCAGTTCTGAAACAATAAAACGTGCTGCCTGACTTCCAGGGTTACTATGGGATTGTGTCAGACATGCCCACAGAGCTTATGTTGAAAATTGCCCAAGAGAACCTGCAGACCAGGAAGATCATCTCAGTGGAGGAAAAGTATAGGCTGAGCACCATCAAGCCACTGCACATCTGGATAAGTGGGTAAGCTAGGCTTCTAGCATGAAAATATGTGGTTTGTATATAATTCTACCACGGCAGCCAATTTGTGCCAGACTTTCTCACACACAAAGGACACACAGACTGACTCCAGTTGAATTGGCAGTGACTGGTCAGGGCACTGGTAAGAGTATGAAGCATATTTTTTTATGGTGGGGGTGGAAACCGGAGTACCCAGGGGAAACACACACAAACACAGGCCCTTGGGTCAGGTGGGGTTTGAATCCAGGACCTTCATGCTGCCACGGTGGGCACTTAGGCATCAGGACTTATACAGCGTGTGTCTAGAAAGCAATGAGCCGTGTTGGCCGGGATGTGACGCTCCATCTCTTGTCAGACCTCCCTTCTCTTTCGTTCGAAACGTCCGCAGCGCTCTCCACCAAACGTGCTACCACCTGATCCCGATGCTGTTCACCGCCGGCGTGTTTGCCCACCTGCCCACGGTCAGCCTCCACCTGCTGGACCTGGAGGGCAGCGAGGAGGAGTTGCTCGGGCTGCAGATGGAGACGGAGGACCTGGCCTTGCCACAGATCTACAAGGCGAGGAGAGCGGGGGGCGTTAAAAGTCTTCCTAGTCTGTTTCAAGCAAAAGCCAAGGAGCGTATTTGTGACAGTGCTTGTTACATTTTCAAAGCCTTATTCAATTCCTTACATCTGAATTACTGATACATACATACACAAATGTGTGATAAATTATTCAGATTGCTTTCAGTGTTTTACATACTGTATATATAAGTAATATGAGCCAACTAGTGGGACTTAAAGAGAATTTGAGATATTCAGGCTGGTTTTAGTTCAGTTGCCATTACTGAAATGACTCTTTGACAGGTGATAGTGCACAACAACCTTGACCAGGCTTTTGAGGAGGCCCAGTACATCATCCTCCTGGACGACAGCTGGTCGGACGACGCGCTGCACAGTGTGAACGCCGTGAGCGAGGAGGAGGAGGAGGAGGAGGAGGACAAGGAGAGGCAAAGGGCATCCCGACTGAAGATGGTCGCGGAACGGTACCACGCCTACGGGCGGCGGATCGACGCGGGGGCCCGCAAGGACGCAGTGGTGGTCGTCGCCGGGGACTCGCTCGTCAACCTGAAGTGCCGCCTGCTGCTGGAGAGCGCTCCCTCCATCCCCAGCCGCCAGTTCGTTGCCGTGGCAACGCAGCTGGAGTACGAGGCCAGGACTGTTGTGGCGCAGAAGCTGAGCGTGAAGACAGCAGGTGGGGAAAGAAAGCAACCATCTTGGATAAATATCTCCAAAAAATAATAACTGAACAGTTGTGTCAATTGTCTTTCATTTGTTTCTCTAGACATTTCGGATGTCATTTTGTGGGGAAATGTGAGCGGTTGTTACCATGTTGACCTGCAGAGGGCTAAAGTGTTCCAGTATAAGGGCGCAGTCTGGGGGCCAAAAGACTTTTCACAGCCAGTCCTACCGTTGATATACGAAAAGTAGGCCACTTTACTTTTACTCCAATGACTTGTATGTTGTAAAGAGAACTAAACAAATATTACTGTTTAATCAAATTTGACGGTCAACAGTTCATCCATTCTGTGGTACTTGCATGGCTTAGTAAGTCACTGTCATGACGACTTATTCTAAGGAAATGGCTGGAGACGGACTTTCTAGACTTGGTCAAATCACAACATGCAACTGTGTTCTACAAGACTCAAAGGGGTGCCTCCATTTCTGCCACAAACGGGATCATCACAATTCTAAAGGCTTGGAATGGACACGTTCCGCCAGGCCAGGTCCTTTCCCTAGGCGTAGTAAGCACAGGTAAACAATGCTGCCATTTTCCGAGAGAGGGAGATGCATTATATTAGTGAAAACAAATTTTTTTTTACAAAGTGTATACATTTGATTATAGTACTTATGTTTGGGTAATGAAAGCCTTCTATAAAGACTTGTTTATCCATTCACTTGGGCACTACTTGCAGGTCAGTTTAACCTCCCACCTGGGATAGTGTTCTCAATGCCTGTGAGCTTCAATGGTGGTGAATGGTCTGTGTGGACCGATGTGACCATTGGAGAGGAGCTGAGGGCCAAGCTGCAGATGGCTACAGTCCAACTTCAAGAGGTGAGTGACTACTGGATCCCATGATATCGGAAAAAAATTCAAATACGATAGCAAAACAAGAGTGCGATACCAAGTTTTTTTTTTTTTTTACCTTTAACCAAATACCCACTTTTTTTTTTTTTTTTTTTTCTACAGGAGAAGGAAATGGCATCAACTGCCATTCTTAATATATCGCAAATGCACAAAAACATTGCATGAACTTTGTCGTTTTAATATTAAAGAGGAAAATTGTACAATACAGAATAGTCTTCTCTGGTCTCCTGACAAAGAGGAGGGCATGACATGGGTTAGAGTGAGTAGGGTTGCGTTGGGACAGAAATAAATTTCAATCTTTGATGCAACGTCTTTGTTTTCAGTTTGTTCCTTTATTCTCTTTGCACAAGATGAATTTACTGTCCGTTTCTTTTGTAACTAGTTAAAAATTACATTAAATCTATTCTGCATTTTGGTAACTTCTCTGGTCCTTTATAATACAAGTAAAAGATCAAACTGAGTCATTTGTGGAAAAAAAGAAATTAGAAAATAGATTTCTTTTTTTAAAATAGTACAGTTTTTGTTAAGTGCCTTTATAGTTCAATAAGCGTATCAGCATAAACAAACATACAATACTACAATACACAAACTAGTTGTCTTTGTTAATATTCTTATCTTTGATTTTATGACTTGACTCTTAGTTACATTTGGATAATAGGAGGAAACTGTAAGAAAATAAAATGCAAAATGGATTTTTTTCCTTTTCTTTTTTACAACACACTTGCAGTAATCAATTAATTCTGATCTATGAGCACATGGCTTACAAAGTGTAAGGGGGGGGGGGTCCTTCATATGTTGAAGACAAGGACAACTTTACGCCTCATTGAAACATGCAGAATGTGCAAGCATTGTCTTTCGGCTATACAAGTCGTCAACCAAGAAAATAGGGTTGGCATGTTACGGATACTGTGCGCCGTTACCACATAGGATGAGGATCTCAATATTCTGCATCATATATTATATTTGTACAACCCAGCCCCAGATTATGCAGAGTGCTACACAATGCAACAAGACCAGCAGGTGGTTTTATTTTGGGGGCGTTCAACTCCGTAAATCCAATCAATAATAGGCTTATTAGCTACATTCTGAAATATCTAATTGATACAGGCCACCCATCTTGGTTTTCAATTAAGAATTGAATCATGGTTAAATGACAATGGCTGTCTTTCTTTTATCCGTTTGGATGAAGTAGTACACTGTGTGGGCTTGAGTTACATCCCTATAGATGCTGATTCCTTGAGACAGGAATTTCTATACTGTATAGTGTTGACCTTTATAAAAAACAATGTAAAGTCCAGGTTTTTAAGTTACACTGACTGTTATCTCCCAAGAATTCTCTTGCGACCCCGCACGGTGCAGGGCTTCTTGGAACTCATGTCTGAATTCTCCTACAGCTGAAGAGTTCAAATAAAGCCCCAGATGCAATGACCCAAGTAAATCTGATCTTTGAATGACGACGTTGGCAAGCGTCAAAGATCGACACATATTCGGCCTCACCCAAAGAGACAGAAGGGACTTGTAGATCAGAAATAAAAGAATAATAATGACTCATGATGCCTCTGGTCATTCACTTTGGGTAAGGGAAGATGCCAAACTCCCATTTGAAGAATAACAAGCTATCTACAACGCTTCCTTCAGATGTGACATAAAAAAATCAAAACCACTTCAATAGTTTTAGGACCCGGTTGTATGTATGAGCTTGACCAACCAATGATCACTGTAACGTTGACGGCATAAGTACGTGAATATACGGCTCCATCTTCTATCATGTGTCAATAAATGTATCCTACGCAACCAACCAGGGAACTCACCACAAACATAAAAACAGCTATTACTCCACGACGTCCCCTCGTAACAGTGACAGTTCCATCAATAGACCGTTAAATAAAATAATTTATTAGCTATTTGTATTATATATTATTCACTATCGACAAATCCTTTTTTTTTTTTCTTTCAGTCCACTAAACCATCCGTAAAAACCAATCTGCAGAGGATGGCCTTTTATGTTTTATCGTTTTTTCTGCCCCCTGCAACACATAACGTTAGGGGCGCGCTCGACACCACACGACCTTATGAAACGTTTCCACTGATCGCATCGGAATTTGAACCACGGCTTACTCTGCCTCTATCAACAGTATAAGGTATCCTTCAGTTATCACCAAGCCGACAAAAAAAAGGGGATAGGAGAGAAGGCTTTCTGGTCGCCGACAACCCTAGGCCCCGCGGGGGTCGTGACCCGCTGCCAGAGGGCGAACAATGACGGGTCTATGTCGGGCGCCAACGCACCCGGTGCAAAAGCGCCACTGTAACAGAGGCGAACGCAGACTCATCGAGACCCCATTCCGACCACACAATCACAAACCGACTGGACCTCGGGAGATTTTTTCTTTGATCGGTGTACAGAGAAAGTGGTGTCACGTGGTTCTACACAAGGACAACTTAAAAACAGAGAACGGTCAGGGGGGGGGGACAGGACAGGAAGGGGGGGCCAAGGTTAAGAGGAGGGGCAGGCCTGTGGGGAAGCTAGGAATCCAGTGGTTGCCGGGTAGACTGGGGCGTGTCCGAGGGCGGGGCCTGTCCGTCGGGGCTCGGCCGCTCGTCCATCTGCTCCAGTTCGCTTTGGTCCAGCAGCTCAAAGTCCTCCTCCTCCTCTTCCTCCGTCTGCACCGGCGTGTCGTCGGGGCCCGTTCCCAGGGCAACGTCCGAGTCCTCCAGGGGTTGCTGGGCGGCGGCGGCGGGGGGGCTTTCCAGGGCGCTGGGCGGGCTCTCGGTGGGGAGGAAGGGGGCCAGGGCGGGGTCCTCGCCGGCCTGGGTGGAGCGCAGCAGGGCCGACAGAGTGTTCTGCACCACGGTGGAGATGGCCGTGCTCACGATCTCCTCGCTCAGCGCCTCCAGGGAGCGCCGGGGGCCCAGTGCGAGCGCAGAGGCCTCCTCCTCCTCCGCCAGCTCCTCCTCCTCCTCCTCCTCCCCGGCCAACCCCTCCGCCGCCGCCTTCAGTAGAGTCGCCGCCGTGGCCGCCGCCTGGTCCCCCACGTGTCCGTTGAAGTGCGTGTTGACAAAGTGGAGCGGCGAGGCCAGGTGCTGCAGGAGAAGGCTGGCGGGGCTCAGCAGAGGATGCTCCCCCTCGCCGGGGGCCTCCGCCTGGGGGGACGCGTCGCTCCGCGGGGGGGAACGGAGGAGGCTCTGCTCCAGGGAGGGGAACTCCTCCACGGAGGGGAAGTCGGGGAGGTCCCTGAGGAAGGCCTCCTCTGGGTCGCTGTGAACGCTCTGCTGGTCCAGGTCTGAGAGGAAAACAAAATGGAGACAGACGGAAAGGTTTCATCAACAATGTGTTGGAGTGAAGCAGCAGAATCCAGAATGTTGTTACAAAACGAGCCTTTTACAAAGGTTGAAATTTGATGTGAGAGGGAGAGAGAGTTAAGGTAGGGGGAAGATTTATAACCGCTGTTTTGGAACCAGACGTGCAAAAAACACTGAATGTAGACATGAAGTACAATGTAAATTACATGAGCTTCTTTGATGGCCAGAATTATACTAACAATACTAACTCTCTTTGAAAGCCCCCTATGGACTGGTGTTGAAAATTAGCACATGTGCTAACACACTTAAGCAATACATCTGGTTGTCCAATGTATATGCGATGTCCATATTAAATAAATAAATAAATAAATAAATA
>JAVQIZ010181227.1:0-20797 GCA_036023535.2 Galaxias brevipinnis
TCATTATGAATTTACAGTTAATAAACACCTAACAAATCCCATAAACACAAGGTTTGTGAAATACAACTAACATTAGGCCGGCCCCCCCCCCCCCACACACACACACACACACCCCCCATCACCCCACAGACAGACAGACAGACAGAGCTTACCTTCCATTCTGTAACGTTTGCTAGAATAAACTGAAGAGCTGTGGATAAAATAGATTGACTTTAGGCCATACATGTTTCAACAAACCTAGCTAGGCTATAGCAGTGGCTCGGATCAAAAACTAGCCAACTAATCAAAACATAACACCGTTAACATCTTAATAACGTAGTAAGCAAAATACCAACAAATATTGGTTTGCATTTAACTGTGTTTATCCTAATAGAACAAAAATCGAACAAAATTCCACTATCTATTTACCAACCTGCCTTCGGACTTGTGTAACGTTTTGTGTAGTCTGAAACTGGCGCTAAACGAAGGTCCCGTCTGTGTTTTCCAAATGTAGCCTTGGCGTCCATTCGCTTAGCCTGTACAAAATCTGCACAATATACACATTGTACCACTTCATACATGATTTTAGCAGCATGGGACAAAAATTAAGCACGATTTTATCCTTTAATATTTTCACAGAAAAAAACAGGTCTTCCTAATTGTTAGCTAAAAGGGTAGCCTACGGCGACTATTGCAGGCGCTGTTACGACAGACTGGGGTCCATTTTCAGCAAAACTACAGTAGATAATTACATTTTTTCTCGACGGTTTAACCTTTGTCTTTTAACTTCAAGGTACATCTTGTAATGTAAATTATGCCACGTTCCAAGTTTAAGTAAGAGGATGACAACTTAATATAATTATGTTAAGGTAGCCGACTAGCACACGAAAGCTGGCATGTATGTAATGGAGAACAGGCTACATAACGAAAGAGGACAAAAAGCACAAACTATCTGAAACATATTTATTCAATTATATTCATAGAACTAAACCACAATATAGGCAAATTTACATGGAAGTGATTTATACACTCACTCCACCTGTCGACATTATTATATAGACTTCATTCACTATTATATTTACTTCTTTAGCATAAAAGTGCATTCAGCATCCCCCACCTTTATTTAACAAAACATGAGGCCATTTAAAGTGTTCCAAATAGAAGCTAGTTCACTGGAGGGGGGGGGGGGGGGAGAGAGTGCACATTCAGACAAAAAGATAAAATATTTCAATAAAAATAAAGAAACACGATAATAAACCCAAAGAACATGCAGTGGTATCGTCCAGTCCATCTCACACCAAGCTTCTAAGATAGTCATGGAAAATTATTGCACAGATCAGGGACAGGAATCAAGCATGTTGCATAGTCTCCTCTATTAAATCAGTTAAACATACGTATCTAGCAGCACTCATGATAAAGCAGAACGCTGAATCTTAAATAGAATACTACTCTGATTGAATGGCCACATTTTTATTCTTATTTTTATGGTTCATCACTATTTTTAGGGGTTTGATTTACATTTTTATTAAAATAGTATACAACTTGATCTAACAACATTCCAAGGCAGCACAAGTCTCTGCTAGTGGTCATGTTGAGAACATGGTGAAAATGATATAGGGAACAGTGTTGAAGTGTAACATGCTAATGGGTATAGCATTAGACTAGAAGGGTAAAACTGGTCCTGTGGATGAGTGATTGCTTGGCAACCAGCCCTTGACACATATTTGGCATTCTATATCGGGAAGTACCCTAGGGCATAACAAATCAACAAGTGTTCCATTTGAGATTCAGCCTACAACTTTGACAAAGGTGCTACTGCAGCCATCGGTTGTGTTGTTGACAAGGGTTTAGATGATGCAGTCCATGATGTGGATCTGCAGGCTGTCCAGGTCTGGTAAGATCTCGTTACATTTGGGACATGCATGCTCAGGAATATTCACCTGCTGCTGCCAATCCCTGCCATCGCCACCTGAAACAAATGTATTTTTTTGTTCAATCAAATGTAAAATGTCTCCTGGTTTTCTTCACTTGAAAGTTTTCATAGATTATCCATAACGAGGTGAATACCTCGGGCTCCCAGAGAACCAGCTCCACCGTGTGGATTAGCTCCCCGTGAAACATGTCTCCTCTCCATTTCAGTGAGGGATTGCCTTTGAAGAGAAATGACAACCGTATTCAGAACACCAAGTACTTTTCTAGATATGCTAGTGACGCTAAAAGAACACAACCTTATAGAAGCCTGGCTTTTTTCACATGGAGCGTTATGACATATGAACAAAACCTGGTTAGCTATTCATGAGTCAATGTATAGGCCTGCTAAATCACTGTACCTGCCCAGTGACTCCACTTCCTCCTGCAGCTGGTTGTTTTGCTTTTTCACAAACTCAAGCTGAGTTGCCAGACGTTCTTTCTCCTCATGGATCTTCTCCCGTGCTGCTCGTTCAGCATAGAAATCAGAAGAGTACACCTCTGCCTGGAACATACACAAATACTGAGGAACTTAAAAGCCACACAATGCAAATCACAGAGTCCCAATCACATCCTTTTGTTAAGGCTGTACTTCAAACCAACAATGCAAGTCAAGGCTGTTGATAGATCATAAATCACAACTATTAGCTGTAGAACAAACCTGTGCCTGAAACACGGAGATGGTGTCTAGCTCCTTCTCCTTCTGGAGGATCTCCTGTTTCAAGGCGTCGATCTGATGCTGCTTAGTGGCTAGGGCCTGCTCCGCTGAGGTCAGACGCACCTGAAGGTCATCCACCACCTCCTTGGACACCTACAGGAAATGGGTGGTAAAGGTCAAATTCAATTGCTATGAGTAACGAGGAATGGACATTTTTCAAGCTGCGGCCAGCTCAAATTAAAAGCAATGACCAGAAACATTGTTATAGCTACCAATGATTGTATCTAACTAAACCTCCATATATGGGTGGTTGCTTAAGAGAGCTTCTAATTGTGTATCCAAAATGCAGGGTTACCTCTTTTTTCTTCTTGTCCTCCTTCAGCTCGTTGTAATCTTCAAATAGCTTGGTATAGGCATCCTTCAGCTGGGCCAAGTTGTTCCTGAGGAAGGATAAAACGGGTGGCGGATTAAGGATGACTGATGTCTATCCAGAATTAACTACGACTGACAAATAGAAGCTGATGAGGGAAAGAGGGTTTATAGGGAGAAGGACGAGCAGGGATTATGAGGGGATTTTCCCAAAAAATTTATCATGTGATCTCCAAATTTAAATGTAGAGTTCCACAGAGAATGAGTCACTATATGTGTGTGTGTGTGTGTGTGTGTGTGTGTACCACCTCTCTTCTCCGGTCTTCCTTTGCTCTAGCTGGCACTGGGACTGCATGCTGTCCAGCTGCAGCTTCAGTTTATCGTTCTGACTCTGCACCGCCTGCTTCTCCACCAGCTGGGCACGTAATGTCGCAACATCCTGCTCCACATCTCTGCATCTACAAAAAGCAATGCTGGCCTTGTTACGCAGGTATTTCCCCCAAACGCGTTTTTTTTATTTTTTTTACTTTTGAGAAAAATAAGTGCAATTGCTTATTTCATTACTTCTGGGGATCACTAATAGGGTTACCCTACAAAGTAATTAAATGTATTACTTTTGTAAGACGCACACATTTCTCTCTCTCCAAAGGAATAAGGTAACATTTCTTCATATGACCCAGCTTACTCTTTTTACAATGCCAGTCATAGTGTGTAATAGAGTAGTGCGTTTCTATGGTCTGCTGACAGTAGTCCAGCTAGGCTGTCAAAATAATGATATTGTAACAGAAGTAGGTTTACGATGGCATCAACCGTGGTTTATAGACGTGCAGAAGTAATGTGGTAATCGCCCTTTTCTCCAATTAGTAACGAATATTAATTAAATGTTGATAGTAATTTCTATACTATTCGTTACTAACAACTGTAATGTCGTTATATGTTACTGCAAAACACTGACCAAAAGACAAAAAGGGTGATTGGTTGAAATGGGCAAAGTTACTGCACAACTGTCTTCAATCCTACGTAAACACTTCAGGTATTTACTGGTATTATTGCAGGTTTAGGCAGCGTGACAGACAAAGCAATGAGTACAAAATAAAGAAAGGTTCATTAAAGTATGCATCCGTGTGTGTGTGTTTGTGTGTGTGTGCGCGCGCGCTAACCGATCTTGCAGGTTCTTCTTCATGCCTTCTGCTTCATCCAGTTTGCTCTGAGCCTGCTGTAGCTCTTTAAACAGAGTCATCATCTGAGCTTTCATATTTTCCACTTCAGTTGCAACCTGAGACAATTCCAATACAAACATTATCATGTCAAAACTCTATTGTGTATATATGTACATCACACAATACAGTATGCCATTGTTACTCTCCCTCCTTGAACCAGACATAATATCTAATACGCCATCATACAATATTTACCTTCTCCTGTTTGTCAGAATCTCCCTGCTTGGTCTTTTTGTCCGTTTCTGTGACAGCAGCTCCTGCCGTGGCAGGTGGGGCAACCCCTTTGTCCTCTTGCTGGACAGAAGTCTGTGTTGAGCGGTCACAGCTTTTCCTCTCCTCCATCTCTGTGATCCTGAGAGTTACATATGGTCAGGCAAACCAACTAACACATAAAACGCATATACACAAATAATAAAAGAGTAAAAGGCCTACCTAGCCCTGGTGGCCTGCAGCTCAATTTGCAGCCTTTCAACTCTCTGGCTTTCCTTTCTTAGGGACTGAAGCAGCTGGCTGACCGTCACCTCTTCTGACTCTTGCCGAGATGCACTCATGTCAAACCTGCTGTTCAGTTCACTTCCACAATCATCCTTCAGATCTTCAACCCCTCCCTTCTAAAAAGACACAAACCTATGAGTTATCACATACACCTTGGAAAGACACATTCTAAGCCTGTGTGCATATTACTCACAGCAATCCTGATTTCTATGAAGGAGTCTTCAGGTGACCCCTGACCTGTCTTAAGCTGGAGTTCAGAGTTCATAGCCACCAAGTCACTTTTCTCAGCCTGCAGACGCATTACCTGGGCACGCAAGGACTCCAGCTCCGCAAACCGGTCCGTTCTCTCTAACTGGAACCGATTGCACAGATGAGTCATTCAGTAAATTGGCCATTTGACTTTATATCCACCTCACATTTACGTATCTGAACATCCACACATGTTTGGTATGGTCTTGCATTTATCAAAGAAGAACATACCATTATCAAGTCAAAATAAACCCCAGATTACCCTTCCCTTCATTGGCTTATTTTTACTTTCTCACCTGTTCTTTCTCCTCCTTTCCTCCTACCCCATGCAGCGCCTCCACCTTCCTACTAATCTCCAGTTTTTGCGTAGACAGTTCTTCTATGCGTCTACGGGCCTCTTCAAGTTTGCCCTCTAGAAACTCTCTCTCCGTTTTCTGTTTCTCCCTCCAGGCTGTCAGATCCTCAAAGCGTTCCTTCATTGTCTGATTGGTCTCCCTTAGCGCCTCTGAAGTAAAAGACCGTACAAAAAAAGATGAGAACATTCACAAAACAATAGAAATCATGGATTCTCACTACCATATGCCTCACACCTCTTTCACACACATTTGACCCATGAACAAACACACAGAAACACACCACAGGCCCTCACCCTTGAGGTCTCGATTCTCCTGGATAAGGATGTTCATCTGCTTCAGTGTTTCCTCCAGGGTTCCTGATCCTGGGTGGGCTCCACCCGAACTGGTGTGGGGGCTCCGGGAAATATCCCCATTCATCATGGGGGTGCCAGTGGCCATCCTAAACACAAAGAGGAAAGGGATTAGACCGACAGAGCGAGATAAGGGGCTGGAGAGAAGGGACTAATCAGATATAATATTGAAAGAATATTTAATTACTGAAGTATAGCGTCACAAAACTAGATAGAAAGCAAAAGATGTTCCAACATTTTTTTTCCAGTGTCGTCATAAGAAGTCCCTTGTTAAACCTACTAGTCCTAGCTAACGGAGCCATGACGATGTCAACAACTATAGTATTGTAATATACTTAAGTTAGACATATTGGTTGTTTGGTTTGAGAAGCACATCACAGGAATCTAACTAAGCCTTTTTATTGTTATTATTTCAAACGTAATGCTTTTTTGCTGTCTCTGTCTCTTCGTACGCACTCAAGTTAGGCTACTTCTTAAGTTTCATTTTCTCTAACTAGCTAGGGTGAATCTTGAGGCAGGCCTTTATTTGCAGGTCTATAAAGTTCTTATAAACGCGACATGGATGAACAATTATTAACGTAATGTTTACACAACGTATTAATGTACTCGATAAATATAACGTTAGTGTTTTAGTATACGGTTCCCATCGATAGACAAAATACCAAACATTCCAAACAAATATCCTCAACCTACCTTGATATTGCTGCGATTTTACTTGTTGTTTTGGTGTACTGCGTTTCCTGGTTTTTACGTCAGATGTTCCCGCAAATGACCAGATCTTCACTGAAGGGAATACACTTATCGCAGACCATCTAGATTCAGCACTTCTCTTGGTGATTTGTAGATCAAATAAAAATTATGCGTTACAGCCTATAATTGGTTACGAGGGGCTGTCCTTTACCCAGAATATTCACATCACGATTTGTCAGTGGGATTTCCCTTTGGGAGTGACCTTGCAGTTTTAAAGTTGCGTCTCTTTCCAAGCTGGCTAGATGGCACTATTGCTTTACAGTCAATGGTGATTTTGTTTTAACCGCGGATCAATTTTCTGTCATAAACAGCAGCATACAAACTGTACTGCAAATTTAGCGGACCTTGGGCAGATTTATTACATGTTTGACAATTGGTTTCCGTTTGGATTGAAGCAAAGGAATAAGTGCATCAACATAAGGTTATTACAATTATATTGGTTTGTAAGGATTCTCTTAAAAACACAACACAAAACAATGCAGATTTCATGATAATACAGTTGAATCTTAAACGTAGGTTATTTTGTCATCAACTTGTGACATAAATAACGGTTTACTATGTAATGCAGCACCTTCAAACTATCTCAGTGGTGTAGTTTAATATAGAAGCTGTAGCCTTTAGCGCACTAAAGCATAAAGCAAAATTATTATAGGATGCTTTATCTTAAATGAGTCCCAAATATTTTAAATGATCGAAACACATGGCTGATCAGTGATTGGCTGCCTATGCCCATGTGCTGCCTGATTGGATGAGTAAAGTTGTGAGACGGCTGAAGGAGCATTTAGCAATACAGAGGAATGACTTCAAATTGGACTGGACCCTTACAGCTGGCTCACCGGAGTGCGCAGGGTAATGAGGTAGTGGGTAAACTGCGGGGATACTTCTTTCTCGAATATTTCTGTTCCTACATTGTGCATGGATACTCGAGCTGTCTGACTGCTATTAACTCTCCAAGGAATAAGCAGATTGTTGAAACATGCAGACGTTTTTCATGTAATAATAAAAGCATGAAACAGTCCTGGAATGGATTGAAACAAATGGATGTTATTCCCAATAGCTATTGAAAACAAAACTGGGTAAGAGGTCTAGGTCAATTATCTTCACTTTGTGTCTGATTAGTTTTGCTTTCTTAAAGCTTCAACCAAAAGTTATTAAAGACTGGAGAACTGGAACCTGCAACGATCATGCTCTTCGTGCTTTCAATGCTCTCTCTGGGCATTTTGACGTGGCCAGTAAGGATAACGCAAGGGTGTCAGTTGCCAACCGAGTGGCGGCCTCTCAGCGAGGGATGTCGCGCAGAGCTGGCGGAGATAATAGTGTATGCCAAGGTGCTCGCCATACACAGGGAACCACTCGGTGGGGCCGAAAAAGTGTTCAACTCGCTGCCATTCCCGATTGTACACGGTTACGAAAGAGCAGAGGAAGGGCTTTTGTACTCCGCGGAAGTAGAACTTATGTGTGACCAGGCGTGGGGCAGTATGCTGGAGGTGCCCGCAGGTTCGCGACTTAACCTCACTGGGCTCGGGTACCTGTCGTGCCAGTCACATACTGTGATGGAGAACTACTCATACATATTTTTTCTCAGGTAAGATGTTCAAGTTGACATAGGGCGTGCAAGGATGACAACTCTAGGTCTAATAGGGCACGAAAATGTTTAAAACAAAAACACAATCACACACACTTGTGTACAGTATTCATGTGTTTCTCTTCCACAGAATGGACGAGAACTACAACCTCCTGCCCCATGGAGTCAACTTTCAGGATGCCATATTTCCAGACACTTCGGATAACCGGCGAACATTTTCAAGTCTGTTCCAATTCTCCAACTGTACCCATGGCCAGCCCCTGCAGGCATTCATTCCTGAGTGGGACGCCCAGGAGGACAGTCGGGTAGGCTCCCTTCACTATGCACTGGATAGTACACATAGTAGTGTGGTCATGTTTGGCTTCATGAAAATTATTACCTTCCAGAAGAATGCATGAAAAATCTCTATACCGATTTTGGCCCCACATTTAGTTAAGGGCCGCTTAATCCTCCCGCCTCTGCCCCCCTGAACAACAGCAACGAAAACAGAGGGGAAAGAGTTGGGGGAGAACAAAGAGCAGATGAAACACAGAGTGGGAGGATAGAGTGAGATAAAATAGAGAGGTATGAAACAAGAATGAAGGAGAGCAAGGGGGTAGGGGGTTAATGTCCCCTGGACCCAAACAGCTGGAGAGATAAATCCTACCTGCTCGTAAAATGTCAGAGGATAGACACACATACACACGCACACACACACACTCAGGGTCATGAGTGAGGCCAGCCATGGAAGGACAGCCATACACTATTCCAGTCTTTGGAACGGCTGTCGCCCATGGTTACAGCAGGTGCTCACACTATGCCCTCCAGATGTGAAAGTTTAGCTGGCTATTTCTTTGTAACCGACCTTCAAAGAGTACACACACTCGCTTACCATGGCACCACAGCGCATGTCCTCAGATCCTTTGTTTGTCTGATTAAGTTGTCGGTGAATTGTAACAACCATGACCTCTATAAGGTGTGTATTCCCTGTAAAGGCCCTCCCACGTACACATTCACATGCAGACTAACCCCCCAGCTATCCTGCACATCTGCTTAACCAGACAGAGAGAAAGTGTGTCTGTTTGAGGTCCATAGAAGAGGGCTTATAGAGGGCTTTGCAGGGACAATACATCCAGAGTAGAGATTGTTGCTCTGTTCACAGTGTTGCGTGTACTTACGGCAGAGGAATGTGGAGGTATTCCTAAAGCTCAGTCAGAAACACATACATTTAAGCTTCTCTACTTCTCTACATTTACAGCACATATTAATCCCCCTCTGGCAATGTGTCAAAACTCCCCTACACACACACACACACACACACAGTGGTCATTACCATGGCTTCAAAGTATTGAAACAGACTAAAAATGTATTGCTCTCATATAAAATGGTGATAGCATAGCTCAATAGTGGCTGTGCATGCATTTGGTAGTCATCATGGATCATTGTGGTCATTGATTGATTTGATCAGTAACTGTCTCACTATCTCAACTCATTCCTGAGGCTGGATATTTGCTGTCTGTTAAGACAAAGGTTAAAATAACAGAGATGCAGAGCCTCCCAACTCAGCAGATCTAAACTACACTGGGTAAAAATCACAATCAGGCTTCATCCCATTTTGGGTTGGATCAACTAACTACCATAAGCCAATTACATAATAGTTAATCCTCTCACAGCACCTAGAACATGCCTGTACAATACCTTTGATTATTTGTATCGGAAAAAACCTGCAAAGATGTGAATCTTAAAGCAATGATTTATTGTACAGGAATGTTCTAAATGCTGTGTGATATTATTTGCTCTACAGCTATGATCTTAAAATGAGGGATGTCAAGGGCACTAAATACACATGGCCTTTCAATAACAACATATTTACTGTGACAAACTTGCCTCAAGTTTACAATCGGGGAATTTGGGTTCAAAGGTAAGAGAACAGGGGTTAAAACACTCTGGGGTGTGTGAGCATCAGTACAAAAATATTGGGACGCTGACCTCAGGCATACAACAGGTGTGCAAGCCGAGCTGCCAGTGTAATTATAACGTTTAGTCCTTAAACATTATCCAGGAATTCAAACAAATTAGAGGCATGATTGCGAAACAGTAAATCATCAATGCATATGTTCTGTTTAACCTTGAAAAAATAAAGCCATAATTCATGTCTTGAAAATCTCGCATAAATGTAACTGAGTTGGGCTTCATGTTCAGAGCTGTCTCTCTGTCTCAGAATTTCTTTTTTTCCTGGGCACACACCCGCTTATAAACTGTTGGTGTATGCAATAATTTGTGAGACTGAGACTATCCCACACATGGGGGTAGTTAGTTTGTGCAAGGGGGAGGCATTCATAAAGAGGCTAGATCTAGCTCTCTACCGGTTTTCCGGTGGGAATGCTGAAACTCCAGACAGACACCCACACCGGCCGCCCCTGGGGGCAGGAAAAACTATGGAGACCCCTCACTTTCGCACTAACCATTTAATTATCACACTTTGAAAACCCCTCCTATCCTCTCAAGCAGTTCCGGAACTGAGAATGCATCCATGGACACTTTGCATGGACTGCTTCACTTAAGTGTAACGGAACTGAGCTGGGAAGAATGCTGCTCATATAGGACTTCCTCTCCTTTGTGGCAGAGAAAATGCCACATGTTGGGGAAACAACAAGATAAAAGTGGGGATAAAGCAGACATTGTGCCTTCTTTCTCAGAAATATGAGTAGGACTACAGGTTCTCAGGGCAAAATCCAGCCTAAATTAAATTTTACAGGAAAGTGCATCGATGTCTGTGCACGCGTTTTTATTAGAAAATAGATATCAATCTTCCCAAATGTCTTTTCTTTGTAATAACGTACTCTGAGTCACCTTGCCATCCCTCTAGCCGGCTGCACTAATAGTGTACTTTGGACCTTGTCAGGGGTTCATGCTCTGTCCTCCTCTGCCCTTTGCTGCCTCAGAGGAAGAGAAGACCCCTGCCTTTCTCTTTGTTGTTCTCTAACCACACACACACTTCCTGTCCGGTAAGCTCCCTTCAGTCCTCCAGCCATCGGCGCTCTGTAGTGGAACCTCCTGCTAGACAGTAGTACATGTTACTCATCTAATACATTCTGACCCTGCAATACTTCAGCTGAAGCACACACTTACAAACACATAAACACACATTTAGAGGTACGGACGCATCAAGACACTAGCTCATACAGTCACAGATGGCGGTTAGGTTAACGTTTAAAGCTGTTCAGAGACATAGAAAAAGCCTTGGCTTAGGTCAGAAGGCAGAAGTTTGTATGTGTATGCTTGCTTTGTGCGGGAGAATTGTGTGTGTGTGTGTGTGTGTGTGTGTGTCTGGTGTTGACAGAGATGATTAATAGCAGCAGGCAGGTATCACCCGGATATTTTGATAGGTGCTGGGGACGGGGTTTTGGCTACGTCTCAGTCCAGGTCCCTAAGCAACCCCTCCTCTGAGGCAAGCTACAATGTCAGTGCTGACTGAACAAAACTCGCATAAGTGAATGGCAGCCTTATTGTAATAGCTGCAAAGTAATAGTATTGGTGGCCACTGGGCATGCATAGCCACTGTTGAATGCAGAAACACCCACACACACATGCTCACACACTCTGTTCCAAATGGGAGTATAAGAGGCCCTGACCGCCGTTGACCCATACCACAGTTTTAGGATTGCTGCCCCGCGCCACAGAAAAGGCATGCCCGCCCAATGAGCTGGATAATTGGGGCCCCTTCTAGGTGACAGCGTTCCGTAGACAAGGGGCCCAGCTTCACTTTCACACACACTCTTTGGGCCTGCTGGAGAACCAGATGGAGCTCGAGAGAAAAATAATCGCGTCTGGGACTCTTTTTCTCTGTGGTGCCCCCTGAGGTCTTGACGTGCATGATGCGAGTTCACCATGAGGTCTCTCACACCATCCGTGTGTTCATGCTTGATGGGCAAGGAAACGCTAGACGTTCTCCTTCGGCGCAAACACTTGAGCACATGGTCTTTAACACAGCCTACATGCATGCGCACTTCACGCAGAGATGGTCAGAATCCCAAACATGCCCTGGCTCTCCACATTAACCCCTTGGGCTCCCTCAGTGTGTCGGCCAGGAGCTCTCTCTGAGAAGCCCCAAACAGAGGAGAAGAAACAAAGGCACTGGAGTTCAAACAAAGGGAACTCACTGCTGGGAACATGATGTCATCGGGGCTCTCACGGCTTGTCGTCTGATGCCAGCCGACAAGATAGCAAAGGGCGTTATGCTGTTCTTTCTCTCAAAGTGAAAAAATCAAGGCTTCACATAAATCTCCCCCTCTCACTCATTGTCTCTTAATTTCCCCTTTCGGCCTATTTATAGCTGCCTGTATATTTCTATGATTGTGTCTTTTCATCTCATTGAATGTCTCTTTGTCTTAAAAGCTTTCTATGGTAGCTTGTCTAACTTGTCAAGAGTTCAAAAGAGATCAACATCCAATATAGCTCCTTTATATTCAATCTCTGTGTCTCTCCTCCCCTCTTCCCCTCCACGTGTAGCTTCTGTGCTCCTCGGTGCAGGGGGCTCTGTTCGAGGAGGAGGAGCGGGCCAGGAAGCTGCAGGGGCGCATGGACCAGGTGGAGAGGAGGAACCGCCAGCTGAAGGAGCGCGTGCGGAAGGTGAAGCGCTCCCTGCGGAATGCCCGGAAGAGTGGTCGGAAGGCCGAGCTGGAGGTGCAGGAGCTGCGGGAGAAGCTGAAGGCTGCGGACAGACGCGCGGGTCACCACCTCAATGCCATCACCCAGGAGGAGCCAAGGGCCCGACACTACAACGCAGGGCTACGTCCACAAACACCCCTCTGACTTGCTGTGTGACGACAGTGCTCGGACTACATATTAGGCTGCTGGGCAGTCAAAACATACTCCAGCTAAAATCCGGACACAATACAAACACACTTGGGCACAAAGTGCATAAAACACAACATGTAAACACACATACTGTAATTTGTAGTTCATAATGAACACTTTATAACACACACACACACACACACACACACACACACACAGTAGTAGTATCTGCATGCAGTAACCAAACTCCTAATATCACTTGTCATATTCAGCCATATACGCTGTAGTTAGAAACTATTCTGTGTGATAGACATATCACAATGCATTGCGTTACACAGGGTAGATAAGGGAAAAGGAAGAGGAAAAATACTCGATAGTGAACGACTGTTGTGGAGAGTTAAAGAGAAGTGACACTCTATAGGGATGCGAGAATAAGAGAGAGTTCTTTAGCTCTGCCAGGATTTTGGTGACTGGATATTTTGTGTATTCCTACTGTATATAAATACCTGTATTCCTATAAACTTGATTTGGCATATAAACATGACATTGTTTCACTTCTATTAACATAAATTGAGTTTGAACTCCAGTCAGGAAGAGAAAGAGAGGGAAAGGTTAAAATGCAAGAGGAGAAAAATGGAGGACTTGAGAGAGAGAGTTGTTGGCTGTTGTGATTCGGCGCTTTCCCTCTGTCCTCCAATCACAGAGGGACATAGCCACATGTACCACCCCCACAAATGAAGGCACACACACACACACACACGCACACACACACACTCCCTCTATTACTTACTAATTTTGTCTGTCCTAAAACATGAACCCTATCACACAGACCCATTAGCTTCAGTCAGCATCTGGCTCCTTGAGAACAGGGAGATAAATACCTGCCATTAGGGCAGTACACATACAGATATACACTCACACTGTTTCATCCTTATCCACTCCTGGGTCTGTAAGGCCACAGTAGTGACACAGAGCAGAATGGAATGTGCTTTTCTGGGCAAGAGTGAGACAAAAACAGCGGGACTTCACTAAAAAAATGTCCTTAATTCTGGGTTTGTAACAAAACCTGAACCCTTCTGGTCTCATATGGACCCTTTATGTGTGTGTCAGTCTGCTTATGAACTTTGAGAAAAGAGTTTTCCTCAGACAAATGGAGTGAGTCCAAGCAAGTCCAAGTGTGGGAAAATATGGTTGGTTCATGGAGATGACTATACTATGGTCATCAACTGGGCTCTTTCTACAATGTCATAGCAGAATGAGGAGGGGCTAATGTAGAAACAAAGATAGAGACGAGAGCACAAACTGAGGATGATTTGTGAAATGAAAATTGTATGTGTATTACAATCGCTCAATTGGCTCAGGGCTTTGAGAGTCTTCTTCACTGGTATAGTGTGGGGAAAAGGAATATGGAATAGGGGTCACTGAACGGGGGCTGTTAAGGGAAGATCATAAGGAAGAGAACACTTCAGGACAAAAGGATCAGTGCTCCCACCCAGTGCACATAAGCAGCTATCCAATATCAACAGCCACCCCAATAATAATCTCTGATGTTTTTGGAACATGTCTCCAGCCAGCACCGACTGCCTTTGAGAGTGAAGGAAAGATGAGCTTGAGCTTGAAAGGAAATGACAGAGCAGGGCAAAAAGAAGAGGATCCAAACAATACAGCGCATAAACGATTGAATCAATTTTGGAACGTTGCAGGACTCGCTGAATGGAATATATTTGAAGGGTTGAGAGTTCTCTAAAGCAGACGGAGAGGTAAGGGAGCCACTTAATTAATATAGCAGGGGTTAGGTCCACAAAACCAGAGGCCAGACTCAAGGATCCCATTGGACCATTTAAAGGCCAACAGCACTTACATGTAATTATTATCAGTAACCTCAAGTCAACTCTTTTGGACAACCCAATTCTAAACTACATAGAAATGGTAGGAGAATTAGAACAATTTATTGTGATTACAAATAATAATTCAAGTCCTCGACTTTAAAACCACTTGCAACATAAGGGCATCAAGGCCATTCATCGTTCAGCAGGAAGTGCTGCAGGGGAAACATGAGCATATTTGACCAATGTGGTGCTCACATGTGTAGAACTGCATTGTAATGATTTAAACTCAACGGTGTCTGTCGTGGCAACATCTGCACTGCGTCACAGTAACATCTGCTGTGTCTCTTGTATCCACAGTTGTGTGTAAAAGTGTCCAAGTTCTCAAATTCTGTTTTGAGATCAGTACAAAGGTCTCAAACAAAACCATATTTTGAAACACTATCCTCTGAAATGCATACAAACTTTAACTCGTTTCAAACCGCACATAAATATGCTTGGATGCAAACCTCTCTCTCACACACACACACAGAGCAGAATAAACACAAAGAGAACAACTGCCTTATGATCGTTCAGGATTTATTTCAGGAGACCAAACAAAACACAATCAGTCACTCTGGCCTCGGTTGTCACTATGGTAACTCTTGATATGTGCACATGATTGTCGAAGGCATCGAAATACACAAGCCCCATTGAACAGAAAGTCATCATCACAATCATAATAGCACAGCACAGTAAGAGTGACGGGTATAGCGCATCTCTGGCGCACAAAACACAAAGGTGTCGTCAAGGCCCCACCAGTGATGGAGGGAGGAAGTGGAGGTCATCACATGCAGAGAGTAAATATGGCCCACCAGATGAAGGGACTCTGGACAGCCACGACCCACAGAGAGATGCGGGTGTTCACCCAAAACATCCCAGCTCGCTAGGGGCGCTTGGCCTCTCGTCTTTGGAGCTTGAAAACACAGATACAGACATTCGATCAGGTTACGCTAAACACTAGTGAGTTGCAATATTTCGCCATTGGTTTACATGCTTGCTCTGTCCACTTCTGTATTAATGCATTGAAGGATTTGTCTTTTCTTCTCTTGGTGCTTGTTCATGGGCCTGTTTGTTTTTGCAAAGATCACCAATGCGTGAGGCTGTGACGAAAATAGGACCGACTCAAGACTTTACAGATGAATACATACAGCACAGGTCCACAACAGTTGGTAGTTAATCAGACGCAGTCAAAGCTTGCGTGTGTTACACAAAATGGCAGAACGTAAGCCTGAATTTCGTACTCATGGACACTAATATGGTATTATACAGAATACTGATGGTGTTTTCTCCAGTTTTACAACTGCATCAATGGCAGGTACTGAGTGTAGCATGCTCCTTGTGGTGGCAATGCATAGAGCGAAGGGGGTAGGTGATGTTTTTAGTTTTTTTACACATGTAACACTCCACAGAGAATACAATCCACACATAAACATATCCTCTTTCACACACACCAGCGCTTTTGCCCATAAACAAACCCAAACTGTACAACATTCTTGAAATTATTTTAAAAATGATCGTTCATATTCACAATTTATTTACAATACATTTTAGGTAAAGATTCATTTATATCAGAGAACAACAGAGATTTGCCTCTACAAGAAAGAAACAATAAGAGCAGAAACAAAGATCCCCTTAGCTATCTTCTCCCTGCCATCCTTTGCTCGTTAAAACAAACATTCATATGCATGTGCACAAGCACACGCACACACACTCCCACGATACAAATGTCTAGTTTAGTCAATGATATATTTTAACAGTGTTAATAATGAATGGACACATTTATCACTAGGCAGATTCGTATCATTATGAACTATGACCTCTCAGTGAAGTCTATACGCTTCATAGGCGTGTGCTATACCTAAAGAAACGTTGAGAGGAGCGATAGAAGAGAACAGGGAAGAGCAAGAGAAAGAGAAAGGAAGAAAAGGTCGGGCTCAGCGACTTGTAATTTCCCTTGTGGTTGGTAGTCAGTTAACGCTCAGCCCTTTTCAGTCAAGTATATTATGGCATACTAATTAGCTCACTTCAATCTGCAGCTGGGGCCGCTGATCGCAAAGCTACACTGGAACCATCTTCATTTCATCATATCCTTAAACACTGCTCTTTGGCTACAAATCACAAGGACATAAAGGGATAGTACAATTTGCATCCAAAAGCAAAGATAACCTCAGAGAGTGAAGTGCTGTTGCACATTGTGAAAAGCCTGAACCCTGTGAAAAGTCTCGAGCTATGGGCAATCAACACTATAACTCTTCATGACAGCCCACCTAACTAGTGCTGAACCAGCCGCAAGGCAGTTCAAAGCACAACCATCTCGGGTCCTTGTTCCATTTGGAGCCCTGAAAAACACTGACCTACACTATCCTCTGGCACCAAGCCATCCTGGAGAAGGAGCTCTGGACAGCCCAGAGAAGCCCCCGACAGTGACCCCGGGACCCAAACACTACAGAGAGGCTCCCAGGGGCTGTCGCAACCTCCAATGCAGCCACTGAAATCCCTGAGCACTCCCAAACCGGGTGCAGCGTGATCATCCAACGGCAATGGCTCAATTGGTGACGGTCATGGCTTGATTTTGGGAAGCGACTCTAAAAACCCTAGAGCGTTGAGAAAAGAGAATAGGGCTTGAACAACATAGACACTGCTGCCCGAGAAGCAAATAATCAATAGAACTCTCCTCAGCATTGGAGATTCTGTATGTAGCATGGACATTTTACCCATTCTCATAAGCACTAGAATCCCTGTGTGTTAGCCAACTAATATCGGTAAGGAAAACTAATAGCCGACATTCTTGTCCTTGACTAGGAACCTATTCTATCCTACACCTGAAGGGTGTCTTAATGTACAGTAAAGTAAATGTGTCCCTTACCTGGTTATTGTTATAAAAAATCTTATAAAGTAAGAAAAATAAGGAAACATTTTTTGCATGTTTCAATTGACAAAGAAGTAGTACAATACTTTTTTTTATTCTTTACAATCTTTGCTCTGATAAATATAAGAGGGTGACGAGTCCTATCAAATAATGAAACACTACATAATCTAGTCAGATAACACGCCCCCTGTGCAAATAGAATAAAGCGTCCACTTATGATACACCACTCAACAGTCGTAAGGTTCTTTTAAAGCACTTCTTAAAATATGCGCGAACAAACAAACAAACAAACAAACAGAAATAGAAATACATGGGGTCTAATTGAACAATCCATTTGAAAATAATCCAGTTAATAACTGTCAACCTGACCTGGGAAGAACACCAAAAAGGGATGAGTTGCAGGAAAACAAGAAGGAATGGATGTAACTTTGACGTTCAACCTCGACACCACCCATCCAAACCACCGTTATCCACTCACACCGTCAGTCACGCCTCCCCAGTTCAAAAAAGCCAATCAGAGTTGGCGTAACAAGTGTCCTCAGTAAACCATTGGCCAGTAGCTGCAATGCTGCTGCTGCTCCAGTGATTCAACGTGGTGTCCATTCCTGCTGCGGGATGCTGGGGGGATGTTACGGCGCAGTGTGATTTCACCAGTGGGGTGGGTACAGAGTCCTCTGCTCTCCCACTCCTCCGGCCACGTGAGGAGGCGCGGGGGAGGGGCGGGGGCAGGGCAGGGAGCGGGCTGGGGTAGGGGAGAAGTGGGCTGTGGTAAGGAGGAAAGATTGGGGGAGAGAGAGAGAGGGAGAGGGAGTTTCTCTCCCCCCGCCCCATCGCTCTCTCTCTATCTCTCTCTCTCTTTTTCTCACAGCGCAGTGGCCTCCCAGCTCGTCCCCCGCGGGACCTGGCGTCACTTAGTCTCTGTCAGCACCGGGGCCACCGTGGAGGGGTGTGGCCGGCTCAGCTCCGCCCCCGTGGCTGCAGAGGAAGCAGCAGACGCCAGGCTGCAGGGTGTGACAGGGGGTGGGGCACCTGGGGATAAAAAAAATATGTATACATCCATTTTTGTGCAGATGTTTTACAGTTTGTGTATACTATAATTTGTTGGCTACTAGCAGGTGTCTAATTGTCCGTGTAGTTCCCTGGTACTCACATTCCTTCCGCAGGGCTACAGTGGAGGGGTCTGTAGAAGGGATGCTGATAGGTGCTGTGGTGCTCTGAGCCTGGCCCACGACCTGGGAAGTCTGGCCCGCGGCTGCAACCAGGGTCTGGGTCTGGTTGGGTGCGCTAGCACAGTTCTTGCTAATGGCCTGGGTCGGGGTCTGGTTCTGTCTGCTGGGGGGGTTGGAGGTGTCCATGCTGCTGCCCATACTGCTGCCCAGCTGCAGCCTCCGCATGTGTCGCACCACCGCTGTGGCATTAAACGCTTGCTGGAGAGGGAGTGGAGGGAGGCCAAGATGGCAGAGGCAGTTTGAGCACCAATGGGAGTTATATCAGCACTACAATGCTGTAAGTTGGCACTCTAGTTGACCATTATCTAACAGGATACTGTAGATTGGATATGTAAACATACCCTCCACTTGCTCTTGGCAAAGTTTTTCTTTATCTGTCTGCTCACAGACTCATGGATGTTCTTGCAAAGAGCTGTATCCCCTGAGATCCTGTGTCAATACAAACATCCCATGTTATTTAAAACAAATATGGAATATGTGGTATGAGCACATGGGATACATGCTTATTGTGAGTGCAAATCCACTTGGAAATACAACAAATTGCTTATATTATTTTCATAAATATATGATTGTTGCTATTGTGCCTGTGGTTGTTTGTCTTTCGGCTCACCATGGGTGTCTGAGGGCCTGGTCACAGGTGTAGCGCTTTGCCGGGTCTTTCTCCATCAGTCTGCTGATGAAGTCCTTGGCTAGGTAAAGTATCAAAAGGCATGGCAGTGTTAGTCTCCCACAGAAACCAAGAGCAGGGCTTTTCTAAATACCTGAGAGTTGTCTCAGGTCCGTTGTTTGGCCATTACTGATGTGCATTAACAGGTTTTACTGGCAGTTAGGGTAAGTGGGCCCACCGGTGCCCGGGTGGAAACAATATGTGGGCAGAGGGTTAGTACATAGCTGTGGTTGTGACACACACACACACACATTCCACAAAGATGACCTAACAACTTCTGGTAGCACTGGTCTGGTAGTGTGGTGTCCACATGTGGTAGATAAAAGATGGAGGAGGAAAGATGCATTGCCATCTGGAGGGTATCCTTCTTACTTCACGCACGCACGCACGCACGCACGCACGCACGCACGCACAAAACTCTTCTCACCTGAATCTGATATATCGTCCCAGTATGGTGCATCAAACTCATAGTCTGCTTTCAGGATCTGTTCAAAGAGCTTGGAGTCATTCTCATCATAAAATGGAGGATATCCACACAACCTGCCAAAGAGCCAGGAAGAAAGGACTGGAAATTAATCTTGATATGAATTCATCAACATGTTACATTTCCAAATGGAATTAATTGAACTAAATGCTTTGGATGACATCCAAGAAGATAGAACTGTAAATAGAAAACCCAGTAGTGAATGGACTAAACTCTGTTTATCTAACTCATTTGCGTCTAATTGACGTTCTTGGAAGTGACAAACTGACATTTTCCAGAAAACCTTTGTCGTCATTGCCATAAAAAGCCATTAAAATGCCTTTCTCCATCAATAGACACGCACACATCAGGAAGTCCAATCTGCAAGGCCGTTCTGCCTGGCGTGGTCGAGGTGAGCTTTTTGTTTTTGTGCTTTCACATTTGGTTAAAGAAGCACACGTCACTCCCCTCCCCAGGAGCCCGGGCGATTTCCACGCCTGATTACCTGATGCGATCTTCACACCTGACGAGAGGCCAGCCAGCCATGAGGAAGCCGGGGGTCTGGTTGGAAGCAGCACACAGACTGGGCTAAGGGCTTCTGAGGCCCGTGCTAATTGTGCTAATTGCTACCAGAGAGCGGTAGACTGCGGCCAAATAGACAATGACAAACTAACACGGATCCCGAGGGGGCCGATATCAGCCTCAAAGCGCCTTTCAGCACAACCAGACACAATCACTTTCATGGTGAAATTGACCAGCTGGACCCCGAAGCACGTATGTTATCCCTCCCCCTAGTTTGCATGCGAAGGCAATATTAACGGAGCAGACACAAACAACCTGAAAGCATGTGGCCAAGCAGCGGGTTGCAATAACAATAACACTACACCAACAAAACATGTACACACACACACACACACACACACACACACACACACACACACAC
>JAVQIZ010181260.1:0-17737 GCA_036023535.2 Galaxias brevipinnis
CAAACGACACACAGGTGAAAACAATAGAACACTAATGAGATGAAGTGCTGTTGCCTCAGGAGCTGTCCTCGGTCCTGATCCTCCCTCAGGTAGGCAAAGGAGGATCCTGACCCTGACAAACCCATCTCCAACCACAAAACTAACCCTAACCCATCTCCAACCACAAAGCTAACCCTAACCCATCTCCAACCACAAAGCTAACCCAAACCCTAACCCATTTCCAACCACAAAGCTAACCCTAACCCATCTCCAACCACAAAGCTAACACTAACACATCTCCAACCACAAAACTAACCCTAACCCATCTCCAACCATAAAACTAACCCTAACCCATCTCCAACCACAAAGCTAACCCTAACCCATCCCCAACCACAAAGCTAACTCTAACCCGTCTCCAACACAAAACTAACCCCATCTCCAACTACAAAGCTAACCCTAACCCATCTCCAACCACAAAACTATCCCTAACCCATCGCCAACCACAAAGCTAACCCTTACCCATCTCCAACCACAAAACTAACCCTAACCCTAACCCATCTCCAACCACAAAGCTAACCCTAACTCATCTCCAACCACAAAACTAGCCCTAACCCATCTCCAACCACAAAGCTCACCCTAACCCATCCCCAACCACAAAGCTAACCCTAACCCTAACCCATCTCCAACCACAAAGCTAACCCTAACCCATCTCCAACCACAACCCTAACCCTAACCCATCTCCAACCCTAATGCTGTGCTCTTTGAAGTTAATGCCCCGTCACCAAAACAAAAGATAAGTGGACCATCACATTTGAAAACAGTAAACTAACCAACCCACTGATCTTTGCAAACCTATTTAAAGGGAACCTATTATGCTAATTTTCAGGTTCATACCTTTATTTAGGAGTTCTACTAGAATAGGTTTACACGTTTTAATGTTCAATAAACAATTTTTTTATCCAAACCACCTGGATCTGCAGCACCTCTATTAAACCTCTGTATGAAACGCTCCATCTCTTTAAAGCCCCCCCTTCCAACGAGCCGAGTTTGCTCTGATTGGTCAGCTGGCCAAACAAAGGAATTTCCCTTCGCACTTACCAAAACAGCGTTTTCACGACATGGTGAAACCACCTGGCCTCCGCTCTGACTGGCTGTGGTTGAGGGCGTGCTAAACATTATTCAAATGTGTGACTTAGTGACGTAGGTAAGTTACGGAAGAAAACGTTTGACTACAAACAAGCCGTTTCAGGCAGTTCAGGAGCAGTGTTTTCTGTGAGAGAGAGTAGCTCCCTTTGGCGTGGACTGTGGGCTTTGCTATATAACATACTATATAACATACTAAAGGAAAGGGAAAAACCCAAAAAGCATAATATGGCCCCTTTAACTCTTACCCCAGTCACTATCCTTTTTTTCGTATGACTTTGTCGTTTCAATGTCTGCCTCTCCTCTGCCCTTGATTCCCTTGCCCACCTTAAAAACCCACTTCGTCTCCAATGCCCATACAGCTCCCTGGTACACCCCGCCCTCCGGGTGCTCAAAACCATTGGGCGGCATCTTGAAAGACTGGGCTCTCAGTGCACACCCAAATTTACTCTGAACACCTGTACAATAAAAAAGAATTACTCTGCTACCAAATCCTTCTATTGCACTAACATCATCTCTGCAGGGGCCAACAACCTCCTCTGCACAGCTAAGTCCAAATCCACTCATTTATATCCTCACACATTGATTATTGCAATGCTGTTCTTTCAGCTATCCCCACCGAGCTATTCAACCTGCTACAAATAATCCAGAATTTGGCTGCTTGTATGCTCACTCACACCAAGTTCACCGATCACTTCACCCACACTCATCCGACTACACTGGCTCCCTGTATAACATTGTGTTAATTTCAAAACTCTCCTGCTCACCTCAGGGGCAAAGGTAGAAACGTGCCTGGCACTAGTGCTCTTGTCACTCCTGGTAGCATGAGGCAATACCTGCAGCCCATTCAGGTTGTACAGGTAGTCCAGCTCCTCCAGGATGGCACATCCATACGTGCCGTTGCAAGAAGGTTTGCTGTATCTCCCAGCACAGTCTCCAGAGTGTGGAGTAGATAACAGGCCGTGCACGAGGAGAGCTGGACAGGGCCATAGAAGAGCAACAACCCAGCAGCAGGTGTGCGAGGAGGAACAGGAGGAGCACTGCCTGAGCCCTACAAAATGACCTCCAGCGGGTTACCAATTCTCTTCACAGATGAGAGCAGGTTCACACTGAGTACACGTGGCAGACGTGAAAGAGTCTGGAGGCATCGTGGCGATCGTTATGCTGCTTGCAACATCATCCAGCATGACCAGTTTGATGGTGGGTCAGTGATGGTCTGTGGAGGTCTATCCTTGGAAGGTTGCACAAACCTCCATGTGTTAGCCAATGGTACCCTGACTGCTGTTAGGTACTGGGATGAAATCCTCACACCCATTGTCAGATCTTACACTGGTGCAGTGGGCCCTGGGCTCCTCCTGGTGTAGGACAATGCCCTGCCTCCTGTGGCCAGTGTGTGTTGGAAGTTCCTGGATGATGACGGCATTGATTACATTGACTGGCCCTCACATTCCCCAAACCTGAATCCAATTGAGCACCGCTGGGACGTTATCACCACAGACTGTCCAGGAGTTCACTGATGCCCTGGTCCAGGTCTCGGAGGATCATATAGGCACATGCGGGCTGATTCACGCTGATTTTCGGTGGGATTTTGAATCCAGCCCTCAATGGGTTGATGAGTTTGGTTTCCATGGACCATTCTTACGTCATTTTGTTTTCCATGAATTACACAATGTATATCAATAAAGATTTTCAACTTGAATATTTCGTTCATCAAGATCCACTGTGTGATTTAAGCGTTCTCTTATTTTTTTGAGCAGTGTATATCGGGAGAAAAAGCTTGTTCACATGCACACAAATAGGTTGGACCCAGACCCAACCTTTTTGTCTGTGTGAACAAGCTTTTTTCCCGATCCCGTAATTCACACAATAATTCATACAGTAAATGTGTTTAAATAAACTCCCATTCTTCCGTTTCAGATGTTTCATAAATAAATGCAAATTGTTGCTTTTTGTTGAGTTTAGAAGCAAAACATTTATCTTTCAATCCATATAAAATGTTGTTGAAAATTCAAATGTTTTTTGTTTGTCTTTGTCATTGCAGGACAGTGAGATCTTCATCGACGATAAGAAAACTGGAACAGTAGATACGTTCTGGAACCCCACTCCAGAGCTCCGTCAGAGCAGGCTTACCCGCTGCACCGTCATGCCTGAGGAACAGGGAGAATTTGAGGCTGAGCGGTAAAGTTACGGCTCTGTGCCCCTCTCAACTTGTACTCCTGAATCGTATTAGCAAGCAGTTGCTGTCCTCCGGTCATTGTTTCTGTGTTAGTCAGAACGTTTGTTTTTTATATGTTTCTGACTGTCTTTCTCATGAAAGGTGCAAACATGCTATTTTAATTATAAAGTACAGAGTACTCAGATCAAGGAATTTTAGCCAGGTGGTCTTAAAATCAGCCTGCAGGTCCTCCAAGTTGGCTCCCTCATGCCTGGAAAACCGTGCTTTATGGTTGAATTTCCTTTGTTTTGGTTTTTTTGTGCGACAATCTATGATGGAAAACTTTCTCACATTATGTTTTTTTTCCCAATAATTATGAGGTCGATGGCCAAATGTGTATAATTTTAAATAAGTATGTAACATAAAAAAGTGTGTAAAATGTTAAGAAATGTACATTCTTTCTTATCCACTGTATTTGAAGGTTTGTTTGTGTTAAATATTGTCTTTGTAGCATCTCTTTTATCCCTCGCACTCAGCCTTCATGCTCTCATCCTGTCCTCTATCCAAGGCTGTGGCAACATGTGACACGGGCCATCAACAACAAGGACCAAACGGAAGCCACCAATGAGAAGTTTATCCTTGAGGAAGCGCAGAGGAAGTCGGCAAAGGAGCGCAAGGCCAAGTGTGAAGAATGGATCCCGGCGCTCTTTGAACAGGACCCGGTCACTGGAGAGTGGCATTACCGCTATGCCGAGTGAGTAACTCCGGCCACAGATGAGCTCACATCTGTGCTCTCATCTATGAAAAGCACAGGGCGCCAGTTGTAGACCTGCCAGTTAAGGTTAAAAAATATATTCTATCATGATACTTCTTAGCAAGGTAAGGATATGGCAACCCCATCACACAAAAAAGAGGCAGGCTTTACATTTTTAGACAGTTTTTTCCCACTGTGAACAAACATTTGACAAAAGATTTTATAAAATCTACAACAATCAGCTTTCTGAGATAGCATAGAACATACCTCAAGTTACTTTTCAGCAGTAAATCCATGTCAAAAATAGCAAGTAGCAGAGCCCTTACCATGGCTGTTGATGTGTTTCTGTGGACAGCAGCCCTCCACATATTGCTTGGCAACAACACACCCGTTATCAAATATTTCAACCTGCAAGACAAAAGGAATATCCATATTCTGACTTCTACTTTGACTATTAAATACTCATCTCTACGTTGCACACTGCAGCTTGCTTCTATGCTAACAGTGGCAAATTTTTATGTTTCGATACAAATTGAAACAATAGGCAAAAAATACTTGAAAAAATCTAAAGTATTGCTTGCAGATATTTACAAAGTCAGGGATTTCGGCCTGTCGACCTGCCTGGACCGAGTGCGGGTCTATTAGGTCCTTTATGTCATTTATCGAGTCCCTGATTTTGGCCAGTTCTAGGTACAACATAAAACAAATAGAAAAACTAATCAAGGAACCTGAAAGTTAAACAAACTGCGAAGCTCTAAGCATAATAATAGTGCACTCAACAAATTTAGTTTGACTTACCATCCAAAATTATCCTTTTTAGTTCCAAGACTTCACGCTGTAAATCCAGCCATGTATTAGTCGAACAAGAAGGGCCTGCCACAGCTCTGGCTCAGTCCTAACGTTGCTATAGAAAAAATAGAGTCATGACCATAGCATATTTAGGGAACTTCAATATGCTCACACCCATTTCATCCTACTGATGATTGAAGCTATTAATATGCTTACGTTTGATTCTATCCTCACGTTTGATTCTATCTTCCTCCGTTTCCATATAGTTTAAAGGCCAAAATGACAAGCGCTGTAACGGGCGCTCTGAACTCTCTCACTCTCTTTCTTGTGCTCAAACAAAATGCGCGCGTATCAAGCAATGTGATGTGGGCCTTGATTGAATTACACAAACAGGATATAGCTACGTGTGCTTTTGATCAACAATATTATATTATCTATGTATGAGTAAGATAGATAGATAGATAGACACACGCACACAGACAGACAGACAGACAGACAGACAGACAGACAGACAGAGAGAGAGGGAAACGTTCGGGGCGGCCATGCATGTAGCCAATTTATGTATTTCATACATATATTCATAAAATATATGCAAATACATTTGACCAACTTACATATTTCATATATTTATAAATATATGTAAATATGTTTAGCATTTCTCGCCATACATTTAAATATATCACTTTTCCATATTGGTGACAACAGCGGAATGTTACTATCCCTAGCCAATAACATAACTCAGCTAATGAATGTTAATGAGTAATGTGCGTAAACTCGCATTCACCACTGAAAATAACTTGTGCGTTGGAAGGGAAGAAAAAGGCACCCTAAAATAATTAATAAAAAATGATATATAAATATATATATATATATATATATATATAATATAAATCTTTTTTTTTTTCAGTTCAAATTGTGTTCAAATCATGTTCATATAGAGCAATTCCAATCACAAACCGCAAGCAGTGATGCACAGTTAGTATGGCTGTGGTTGGTGGTTTGAAATTGAATTTTAACAATCCCACACATTAAGTACAAACCTTATGGTTATGTTAGGCAAATAGTTACCCAGTACTGTTTGTGGTGTTTATATTGCAAATGTAATCAATGCTGTTAAAGATCATCATTATTTGAATAAAAAAAATATGTAGATAATTACATTTAGGGAAGGCTTAGCCTTCTCTCT
The DNA here is from genome assembly GCA_036023535.2 of Galaxias brevipinnis. Lineage (NCBI taxonomy): Eukaryota > Metazoa > Chordata > Actinopteri > Galaxiiformes > Galaxiidae > Galaxias > Galaxias brevipinnis. The sequence continues at coordinate 6,007 of JAVQIZ010181260.1, forward strand.
CCTACACTACTCGCTGTATATGATATAGTCATACAATAATATACAAACTCAACAAAGCAGACCTCACGAGAGATGTTTAGCCTACTACCTTTGCAGTATCGCATAAATAACGTCTGTTTGTATGGCGTGGTGTCAGCGGACTAATTTGCCTATTATTCTGGGGAAACGCAGATAACACAGGGCTGCAGGAACCTTTCAGTTCCTCAAAGTAGTTCCTGGGGCTAAAAGTACTGGGAACTTTTGTCGGAAAGCGCCTTTGGATGTCGACTTGAATTGTTTCTGTTAATTGTTTGATTTATTAAATGCAAGAAGCAATATTAAATATTTAAAATATGCCTTTTTAACTGCGTATTACTTACTGAAGCTGTGCCCAAGTTAGATTTCAACAAACAAATAGCATTTTTCATTGTGCATGCCTTTCTAATTCTACAGCACACGGCCCTGGGATCCGCTTAACGATATGATTCAGTTTGAAAAAGATGGCTGGATCCAGACTCAGGTCCGACACCGCACCCCTATGGTACGTTCTGCCAGTGTTATTAGTCTCAGTAACCAGGGGCCCAGGAGGGACCATTGCAAGTGCCAGGTAGGTCAGCCTGCACGGTAACCCTGCTTTATCCTTCACCGAACTCCAGCACTAAGTCCTTTTTTTGTTGCTACGTCTTCAGTCCTCAAACCACCATTATTTGGTTACGTCGCCTGTGCTCTCTTACTGTCTGTTCCAATCCATTTACAGCTGAATACAACACTCCACCATCATGGACTGGCTATTTAAGTTTGGCTGCTGCCCTGCTTTTATTCAGCCTGTGTCTCTTGTCCTGGACTTGGATTTGTGTAATATATTTGTATGATTGACTAGTTGTATAGGTTAATTGATCAGGGCTACTTTACGTGACGCTGTATGTACTTTTAATGTTATCCCTTCTGGTTACTTTTCCTTTTGTGTTTTTCATGTTTACAGTTCTGTTAAAAATTATGTAAATATGACCAATAAGTACTCTTGCATGGCTTTCATGGTTGCCTATACAAAAACTAGCATATTGTATTTTTATATAGAATTTCCTATTGGAATAGTTATAGGTAGTGTACAATTGTCAGGTAAAATATACTTCTCTTTCAACAGATTTATTTAAACTTGTGGTTGTTTGGTAACAAGGTTTTGGAATGGCATGTGTTCTTGTTTGTGTGGTTCTGTAGGTAACAGGTCCAAAGAGGAAGCACAAGCAGAGTGACCAATCCAAAGGCCCAGAGAGTGGCTGTTCTTCTCCAGAGCCTGACCTACAAGACTCCTCTGGCAGTGAACGTGAGTCTCTTCTACACGCACATGTAAATCAGGGCTCCCACAGGTTTGGATTACAGGTTTGGATTATCCTTGAAATGGTTTATAAAAAAATAAAAACAAAAAGGCTCTAAAATATTGGGAAAATGCACACCTTGAAAGTACCAGAATTTAGAGTTAAATTTGACCGTCAGTTTGCCTTTACAAAAAATATTGTGTTTTACGATATGCGATAAAGAAGATGCTCTGTGCATTTTTGCAGTCATGCGTAATGCCCAGCTCAGAACAGCTTCCAAAATGCAGGAACTGTCAATTTTTATAGTTTGATGTCTCACTGAGACGTTTTTCACTTTGAACAAATCTGATTCTGTGCAATGCAAAGTAAATGGAAGTTTGACTACAAGAATAAAGATAGATTGCTTACTACATCTTGTCATGTGGTCTAGTTAGTTGGTAATGCTTTAAAGATAGCCTTCGACAACGTTATGACATTGCTTTAGATTAATACAGGCTACGTATTAGCTGACTAGAGAGGATATGTCATATCAGGATATGCACAACATACTTAACACTTTGTTAGACAAAAGTTAAACCAAAATAATCAGATTTGTTGTTGCATAGTCTTTACTTCCATGAGTACTTTGGCTGCAATTACAGCTGTGAAATTTGGCTGCAATTATAGCTGTGAAACTTGTTGGTTAACCTACCAGCTTTGCTAGTTACTGACTACTTGCTTTTGCATCTTGACAGAATTGCGCAAATGATCAGGTTGGATGGGGACCTTTGGTGAACAGCAATTTTTAAGTCTTTCCACAGATTCTCATTCGGATTGAGATCTGGGTCATTTTAAGACATTCAGGTTCTGACTTTTGAACCAAGTGTTTATTTATTATTTATTTATTTAAACCATAATATATTTAAGTACAAAAACAAAACAACTAATCCAATTTTTTAATCCAATCCAAAAATCCAAGTACGTGGTAGACATGAACTAATGTAGAACACCAACCGCTATGTGATTAGACAAATGCACGGCTCAAAAATAAGTGAAACAGTACAGGTAATTGCTGTGGCACCCCCACTGGCAGCAAACGTTCTCAGACATCTGAGTTTTTTGCCCACTCCTCTTCAGAACAAAATTTAGTAAGTTTAGGTTTGATGGATGTCTGACACTAACTGCTCGCTTCAGGTCCTGCCACAGCAATTCGATTGTATTTTGGCCAATACTTGGCCTGTCCAAAACACAAATCTTCTTTTTCTTTAACCATTCATAAATTCACTTTAATGCTTTGAGTTATTGTCGTGTTAGAAGACCAGCTTTCAGCCCAGACCAGCTTGAACTGTTTGACAGATGGGTTGACGTTCTTTTCCAGATTCACCTGGTACACCTTAGAATTCACCTGTTTTCCTCAATTATATGAAATGGTCCCGCTCCAGACGAGGAAAAGCAGCCCCAGATTTTGACATTCCCCCACCATGCTTGATTGCTGGCTTCTTTTGATGGTAGTCAGTGTTGGGTTTTTGTGTTGGGTTTTTGCCAAACATAGCGGTTTGTATTGTTTGATTTTAAAATTTCAGACTCATCTGCCCACACAATGGACTTTCAGGAACCCTTTAATAAGCTGTGTGAAATCCTTTCAATGTTCTTGTAGGCTTGGTAAGATTGGGATCTGCAGGAAAGCTTACCTTTATAGACCAATCCCAGTGTCTTCTTGCCTCACAGCAAGAAGGTCCTGTTTTTGAATTCCGGCCTTCCCAGGTCTTTTCTGTGTGCCATTGGTTCTTTGTTCTCCCCTTGTTTGTGTTTCTTCGGTTTCCTTCCACCTTCAAAATACATGTTAGGGTTAATACTCCTGTCAGTGCCCTGGCAAATAACTAGAGTAGGTCCCTGGGTATTGTTGCAAATTGACTAACACAATTTAATAAAAATATAAAATCCTTAAGTTTGCTTCATTTGAATTAATTAAAGATGACAGTTATTATTGTTGTAACTGTGCAAATTGAAAATGTGTTTGATGGTTCCTTGATTTCATGAGGGGTAAAATGTATTAACAGTCAAATGTGTGTATTTCAGGGCATAAAAGCAAGCACAATAGTCGGTTAAGAAAAAAAGGAACGGACCTCCGTGAACTTCATAGTGCCATCGACTCGATAAAGAAAACACAGGAGGACATTTACCGGTTGGTGTTTGTTGTTGACCTCATAGACAATGTACACATGATTAGGAATACAATTGTTTGCCTTCCTGGTTTCTGTTTTTATTTTTGCACTATTTTAGGTCAGTTTAATGTGTCTTTTAAATGTCTATGTGTTTGTGTTTGTCCAGAAGCATCAGTGTGTTGAGGAGCCGTGCTACGGGACAAACAACCTTGGAAGGTGGCTTCCTCCAGCAGCGGGATTACGCCATCATTATGTTCCTCATCTTACTTCAGGTCTTCATCAACTTCCTCTTCAAGTAGCAGCTGTAGCCCACCAGAGAAAGACAGTCACTCTTGCATTAACACACAGGATTAAAAGGTTAACTGGAGCAATATGAACTTGGAAGTTTGTCTCCAAAGCCTGAACAGAACCACCCCTTCCTAGTCTCTTTCTATTTATCTTGAACTCATTCTGAGGACTTTAAATACTGCCCTTGACTAGGCCTGATAACCTACACACCTCCAACAAGTCAACTCCTCCACCAAGAGACTGGCGTTTTTTAACTCTTATTTATTTTTTAGACGCATGCTGCTTTAGTGTCATGGCTGAATGAAAAATCCAGGCATTTCAAAGCATAAATATATCCTGCGGTTCATCCTTGCAGGCTGTTATTAACTGACAGTGCTGTAAAGGCAAACTGCAACCTCTTGCATTTCAGCTTCTCACTGCAGAAAAGGTTTTACACAGACTGTACATCTTTTGTTTTAAATTCGTTTTTTTATATTGCTTTGTTTGCTTGTGATGTCTTTTAATTGTGAGTTTAATTGAGAGTTTTAACTCTGCTTGAAAAGATAAGTGAAAAGGGAGCGATATACATTTTGAAGTGGTCCAAACTTTGTAATGCTTTTCTTTTAATTTTGATGTTTTGATATGGATTAATTTCTAACAATTTAAGGTGACCCAGGAAGAAAATAAAGCAAATAGGTTGAAGGTAAACACAATAGCTTACTGAATTTATCTGTCATTGGGAAATTCCAGACCCTGTTCTCTCTTCTCTTCTGGATACAGGCAAATAAATTAACGTTGGACGTTACTTTATTATCAGCAAGAGTTAAACATTAGTTAAGTTGTACAGACGAGGACTTCTAGATGCTTCTCTATTGTGACTACTCTAAATGACATTGTATATGCGAATCCAGCTAAGCGCTGTTGAGTAGTAAATAGTTCTCTCCCAGCTCTGTAGTAATAGGACTAACTGACTATCAATGTACATGTCCTTTTCAAGAAACATTATCGTACAGAAACTGCTCTGTACATGACGGTTTCACATACCTGTTACCTGTGACCGTTGACTGTGTGTGACTGCTGACTGTGACTGTGTGACTGTTGACTGTGTGTGACTGTTGACTGTGTGACTGTTGACTGTGTGTGACCGTTGACTGTGTGTGACTGTTGACTGTGTGTGACCGTTGACTGTGTGTGACTGTTGTGTGCGACATCATTGTTCTCCTCACCGTTCGCTCGCCCTAATTGAAAACCCAGACATTATACTGTGAACAGGAAAAATTATAATTACAGTGCCTTTCAGAGTGTGTCTTGGGCGAGTCAGGAGTGACGAAATAGGAAGTAACAGATTAATTTATAGTCTAAAGGTGGAGGGTGAATGTGTGTTTAGTTCATGGGTTCAAGTTCAAGTGCCATATGAAGCCGTAGTGTCTGGGTTGGCTCAATTATCCTAATTCTACATACCCCTCTTCACTGAGCGTTGCTTTAAAGACTGCTGTGAGGTCGCTGAAGTTGGTCCTTCTCACAAACTAAAATCTGCTATCTGCTTTGCTCTCTTTCTTACTCTATTTCTGTCTTCCCTGGTCTGCAGGGAAACATGCCATGTCTCTTAATGTTTTGTTGTTCAAAAAAGGTTATGCAATTCTTTTGTTTTCTATATTGGAGAACATTTATAGCTTTTTGAAAAGAATTTATGTTTTGTTAAACAATTTTCAAAAACATGTAAATACAATGATGATAGTGTTATTCTATTGTCTGCTCAGACTTATTGGGACTCAATGTCAGCGCTCCCCCTCATTCCCTGTTTTTTGTTAGTCTTGTCAACGTATGTGTTTTTTATGACAAGATCTCCCCTAAAAGCTTATGGTTACATATCACCAAATAAAAAAAAATATTTGAATTGTGTAGTGTGTGTAGGAGCTGGATGTTCATAACTGTATAGTTGGAGTCAAGCACATTAAAACCTTTTTTTTTTTAACCACTCAGCAGATTTCATGTTGGAAGTCGGTTAGGACATCTGCTTTGTGCATGACACAAGTTATTTTATTAATGGGCGGCTGTGGCTCAGGAGGTAGAGTGGGTCGTCCTCTGATCCAAGGGTTGGTGGTTCGATCCCCAGCTCCTCCACTCCATGTGTATCCTGACCTGAACCCTGAGATGCTCCTGATGTTGAGGCAAGCGCCATGCCTGGCAACTCTGCCACCATCAGTGAGTGAATAGGTGAATGAGAGGCAACATTATACACTGCTTTGTTCCATTCTGGTTGAAAAGTGCTATATAAATGCAGTCCATTTACCATTTTCTAACAATGGTTTACAGACATAATTTCACATAGCTATAGTTCACTACATCACAATTCCAGTGGGTCAGAAGTTTACACCAAGCTGCACATGCCTTTTAGCAGCTTGGAAAATTCCAGAACATGTCATGACTTTGAACACTTCTGATAGGCTAATTAACATCTTATAATTAACGTAATGAGTCAATACGAGACGTACTTTAAGGCCTACCGTCAAACTTGGTGCCTTGTGGGAAAATCACAAGAAATCAGTGAAGACCTCACAACCACGTGCATCTGTACAAACAATAGTATACAAGTGCAAACCCCATGAGACCACACTGACATCAAATTCATTCTCAGAACAGCAAAGGACCTTCCACAGTCAAACAGAAGGAGCACCAAAGTATCTACATCCACAGTCAAACAGAAGGAGCACCAAAGTATCTACATTCACAGTCAAACAGAAGAAGCACCAAAGTATCTATAGTCAAACGGAAGGAGCCACTGTTACAAAACCGCCATAAAAATAACAGACTACAGTTTGCAATTGTACATGGGAAAATACATTAGTTTTTGGAGAAATGTTCTCTGGCCTGATAAAATTACAATGTAACTGGCCATAATGAACATAGTTTGAAAATGGGGATGCTTGCAGTAGTCATAACCAACAACAAGGCTGTGCATTGCTGAGCACAAAAGTGATTGGTAAGATGGGTATGATGGATGACTAAATATTACACACAATTAGTAAGTTCCTATTTACTAAGCTCCCTGGTGGCTCACTGGGCAAGGAGCACGGAACGCTGAGGCTTGGTATCGAAGCCAACCTGAGGATCTGTCCTGCATGTCATCTCCCTCTATATATCCTTACTATCTCCACTGGCCTGTCTAATGAAGCTGAAAAGCCGTAAAACATTTTTTTTTTTTTAAATGCATTAACATGGATGGGGTGTATAGCAGCAACATATTACAGCCTTGTGTGCATTATGAGCTTAACCTAAAAGTGTACCTAAGCTACTCATGTTGTTACTGAGAACAGCAGTCTTTACACATTGTAGCTGATGAGTTTATTCCTATATTTTTTCATTCTGTGGATGTAAATCTAATTAGTTACTGGGGTCTGACTTGTGACTAGATAGCATACAGAGCCCTGAATGGGACCGTGCACTCTTCTTGCCTTACTTGGCATCCATCCCCCGTTCCTGATAAGCATGATTACATACGGTTTACTACGTTACCATAAGAAGTTCTGCTATGAATAGTCAGCTTCCTCATCTTTCCACTGTGGGAGACTTTGGCTACATTACAACACTGGTTACATGAGAATTTGTTAAAGCTGTATTAAAGTTTTATACTCTTGACTACAGTATTATTTGGGGCTTTAATTCAAATGTACATAAGTGCCTAGAGACCTAGGTTAGTTTAACACAAAATGAATGCAATGTTTTGTTTTGCATCATATATATATTTGAAAACAAAAAAGTTAACCCGGAAACACGCTCAAATACACACTATTAAAGAAGTTATTATGGTAAAGAAGACACAGCAACTTTGAACGTAAACACCGCATTGGTAAAATAAGGTAAAAGGATCAAGACAAGCATGATATTGGTACTTTCTGGATAACAATACTTGCAAGACAACTTTTGATTTGGCACAGTAAAAAAAAGCCTGAACAGATCATATCAAAGATGGTAAGAAAATGTATCAAGAAAATTACTTTACATCAATATTCAAAATTAGACAACAGGACAACTTAATCGCTATGTAAAACCTGTCTTACTCATTTAGATGTTCTCATTTCCAATACCAACCTACATAGTCAATTTATACATTTTTACAAAACAACTGAAGAAATAGCAGTTCTTCGCAAACAAGTAAATCAAGAATGCTTTTACATACATGTTACGGTAGCATTTTTCTTTAGTTGGATTGTTGAAGTCAGTCTTTCTTCTTTTCCTTTTTGCAGTTGGTGTTTATGATTTTAGGGTTTAGTTTCTCTGGTGGTGCACCAAGCTTCTTGGTTTTGGCTTTCTTTACCTTTGCTTTAATTAAGTCAATGTCAATTTTGCTTTCAGAGGGAACTGAAAATTAAAAGAAACAAGAAACTGAAACCACATCCATATTGATACATGGCTTGCATAACTATGAGTCCTAAATGTAAGAATTATGTTATTTGAGATAACCTTCTGTAAATTACAGAGAGTATGGCTCTTTGTAAACATACAAGATCTTGGAAACACTACCATTGTTTGTAGTTTTTATTACAGGTTTCTCTTTGGGTGGGATGAAGGCTTTGTTTCGCTCCTCCTGCTTCTTGGCTAGTGCCACAGCTTGTTTGGTCTATTCCAAACAACACATTTGTAAGTAAGCATTTTCAAACAGTAAGAATAATTACAACATCAAAAAACAACTTATGTATCCACATTCAATGTAGAATTATTAAAACGTATTTTGTATATATTAGACTTTTTGTCTGTTGTTAATAACGTCTTTGGCATAGGCTCTGGCCGGCTGCCGCAAAAAAATACAGGTACTGCTCACAAGCGAGGTAGTCATAAAGCTACAGGTAACCTAATTATACAATAAACAAGATGCATTCGCTGATTTTGATGGGAACCAAAAATCCCTGAAATGTTTCAAATGTTATTTCTGGCAAGGAAATCAATACATTTCAAAAGCCAGTCCTTCCAAAATCTCACATCAGTCATAAGTCAGGTAGGCATTTGATCCTGTATATTGGCATATTCTACTGTACATATCTTATGCAAATAAAATGTACATATCTTATGCAAATAAAACTTTGGATAACAACCAAACATGATCTGATTGAACAAGTGTGGTCTGGTCTTTTGATTCTTATGTATTTCCTGACTGGTTACATTTTACTTGTATCTCTAGTCTACATCTACATATAAGGGCTGTCAAAGTTAACGCATTATTAACACGTGTTTTAACGCCAAACGTTTTTTTAACAGTTGTAAATCGGACAGAAACTAGCAAACAACGGATAAAAATAAGGGTATTTTTGAACGGCAAGTTCTGCTACAAACCCTGCCAAATGTCATTTGCAGGTACTGTCGATTAAATTGAGTCACTCCGGAGAACATCTCATCTTAAAACCATTTGATAGCCAAGCACACAGCTAATGCAGACAGTCCCGTTACTGCGTTAGCCCCAAAACATCTCACTTGGGAGTCTTTATATTTCCCGGACATGTCAGGTTGGACTAGGGCTGGGGCACAATTGACATAGCAACGTTAAATGTATATAAAATAGTAAGTCTATAAACGTGCTTTTAGCTCCTCACGCTAGGCAAACATCCGATGTGCACGCCCTCTCCAAGTTACAAGCTAAATTGGGTCTGACATGCAATGTGTTGTGGCCAAATTTGGGACTCCTAGTGGATGTTCCGGCCTGTGGTTCAGGTGGGAAGGCAGGGTCAGAGTGAAGTCCAGATCACCAAAGAGACAGTATGTGCTTTTTGGGGACACGGAGGGCTAGAAGTTTGTGTCTTAGTCATAACAAAGTTTTGTCTAACTTTCCTGTGTACGTGTCCTACCTTTGCTGATTATGAACATGTGGTCCACCTTGTCCAATGGAATGATTGTTTATCTTAGACCTATTTACACGTTAGAACCTTGTCAACTACTCAGATCTTGCTTTATCGTTAGAGTGAACTCACTCTAGTAATTTCTCTGTGTACAGACTGACTCAAACTCTGTAGTCATCAAAAAAATTGTAGTTGATCTTTTCATGGTTTCTCCCTCTCTCTCATTAATTGGTTATTTTCTGTCATAGATTGAAATTATCCATTACAAACGCCAGTCTCATTCATGATAAATAATGTAAAGTAAAAAATTGCTCCACGTAGGAAGCATAGTCAAACATCTATTAGTTCCATTTATAATTAGTAGTTATGTAATACTAACGTTGCTGCAAGAGCCCACAGCAGGAGTGTCACTTAACAACGAATAGATGCGCAGTAAAAGGAGTAGTTCATAATTGTTTTGATATTTTACCATATTTCCATGTCTCATGAAAATCTCCCGACTGATAAGTTAACAACGCACAATCTAATTTCTTCTTTAAACAATAAAGAAAATACTTATTTAAAAACACGTCTTGGTGTTTTTTTTATGTTTTTTTAGAGGAAAAACGAGTAATCAAAATTAAAATCTAAGATTGTCCCTAACTTAGAAAAAAACGTGAATTGTATTTTAGGCCATATTGCCCAGCCCTAGGTTGGACACAATTACATTCTGGATTTCCTAAGAAGTGTGACTGAGCTTTGATACTGAAATAATGGAGCATTGCGCTGACCAATGTATCTGTTATACAACGAATGCAGTCGTTTAGTCAAAATGCACAAATTAAAGTTGGTTTGACATGCACTGGAACGCTAGTGCAAACCATACAATGGGTTTACCATGTTATGATCTGATTCTCAACATATTTTTATGCTAACTGCAATACCTGTGTGGGTTTCTGGACAAAATTTGTTTTGTGTAGTTAGTTAATTGATTTCCAATAATAAATACATTTGCATAAAGCAAGCGTAAGTGCCAATGCCCATGTTGATTTGAGTGTCAAAAACATGAAAATGTTTCCATTTATGGTAAATTTTTACCATATAAAAGATGTGCAATTGATTGCGATTAACTATGGACCCCCATGCAATTAATCGTGATGAGTTGTGGGCTGGTCACTATCTTTGCTGTAGATCCTATAGCAATGTAAAATGTAGTCCTTGGTAAAAAAAATATATATATTTGTTTCTCTCTGGTAGCACTGGTGTCAGCAAACCTTTAATCTAAATTTAGATGAGAATACTTTTACAGCATGTGGGAAAAAGCATGTTCCATTTATTAAATAATAAAATTAATACTTAAAAATAACTGCATTTTCATTCACTTTTTCTCTGTAATTAAATGTTATTAAAACGGCCTGTATAATCTAGGTCTAGGCCCTATCGTCTCCCACAAATCTGAAAAACGTTTTGGTACTGTCACAGGTTGTAAACAACGTGCGTCACATTCTAATTTGCATACCTACTCACCTTAATCTCTTCCATTTTTTTCCTCTTCTTCACACTCTCACGCAAAAAGAACTCCCCTGTTGCCAGTTCCTTGTCAATCTACATACATATACAGCAAAACTACTCGGTCAAAGACACGATAACACAATAAGCACAATAGCACACAAGACCAATAACGAACAACGTTTTCTGACAAGCATGATCAATTCTCCAGTAGCATGCAATATTTGAATTTAGGAACTGTATGTGTAGTCCACTAACTTGGCTGTCAGGTTGCTGAGGGGGGAATGGCGTGTACTCCTTCTTGACAGTCTTCTTCTTCGGCTCCTTGCGCTTGGCCAGGTTCTTGTGTTTGAAGTGGGGCAGAAAACGCTCCCAGCTTTGCATCCGAAGCTCTGGGTCTTTGGAAAGCTCCCTCTTGATCATCAGTGTCTGTGGTTCCCCCAAAACAATTAGAATTAGGTTAGTACTTTGAATGATCAGATCAGCACTAGTCAGCAGGTTATTTACTGTTACAACTAAGTTTAGGTCTAATTTAGGTAATTCGTTTAATGAATGTTGCATAAATATTTAAACAGTGCCACATTTTCCATTATAGTGGCCCTATATCCCAGCGTTATTTAATTTGAAATACAGTGTATATATACACACACACACACACACACACACACACACACACACACACACACACACACACACACACACACAC
>JAVQIZ010181309.1:0-10402 GCA_036023535.2 Galaxias brevipinnis
TTCCTCTCTAGTCAAACGTCTGAAGAACCTGGTGAGAAGAGGATCTTTGACCTGCTGGCCAGCATAATCAATATATCTAGATTGTACTTTGCTTCAATTCTTTATAATAAAATAATACAACGACAAATCATTTGAAATCATTATTTCTCACTGGAATTGTGCATAAATTCCACAACACAGAACAGTACCGTGAGTTCACAATCCTAGAGAACGTACATTCTGACTTGACACAATGGTTAACATACACTCTGTTAACCAAATTTCACAGGAGAAAAAAATAAAGAAAGTTGGCTTATAAACTTATAAATGAACTTGCCATTTATGTTAGCTAGCATGGTACTATTGCACAAAAAGTGCGGCCTATGCGCGGGGGAATAGTTCTTACCTAAATCATCCCTGCCAACATGTAGCATGTAGTAAATTATTTGCACCGATATTTATGGTGCCTCTTGATGTTTTCGTGACTGTAGCTGTAGCTGACCTTGACTGAAGTCAAACCTAATTCTATCCACACTGAATAATCTTTATTTGCAGGTGATTTAAATTATTTAATTACTGTCCACCGAGGCCGACTAACATGTCTACCTGTCCTGTTTATTTAGAGCGATTTGTTTATTTGGTGGTGGAATCGTCAGTACCAGTAAATTAGCTTTTCAATGCAGAGCAGTTCATCCGAAAGCTTTTCATGTAATTGTAAATTATTTGAAGACTTGCTGCTTGCCTTTAAATAACAAGACATAATTAAATGTTGAACGGGAAATTGCACCTAACCAAAGTAAGCAATATAACTAAATTATAGAAATATGCATCGTAGGATAGCAAGCATAACTTTTTCTGTCCACAAAAACGAAGGCCAAGCTGACTATAGGCCTCAATCTAGATTTAAAAGACGTTCTGTGTCTGCTACAGTAAAAGCAACATAATTTACCTTTTCCACCGCAATGGTTTGGCTCCAGAATCCTGTCTTCGTATCTTTCTTTAGACTCCTTTTCTCTTTATCCGTGTCTTAACTTGCACTTATGTTGCCAACAGGGCAATATAGTCCAGTTACTTTCTGGCCTCTCTACCCATGGCCATGCATGAAAACGTGAGAGGGGGCAGACTGAAGGTGAGTCCTTTGAAGGCAATTAGTGCTGAGGTGCTGGATTTACAAGACCCTGTTAAAACATTTTGGAAATGAACCCATGACTAGACCATCCTCAGCTTGTTCTCTCTTGGCTTCTGATGAGCAGTCTACAAGGAAATGATAAACTTTATCTTTAAATACTGTCAAATTATGGGTCACTGGTGTTCAAAACATTATTTGTATAGCGGTGCTTTTTGGCCTTAAAGGTTCAATGTGTGTTTGTGTGTGTGTGTGTGTGTGTGTGTGTGTGTGTGTGTTTGGCTGCGTGCACCCACCTCTAATGTCATAATCATTTATGTTGATATTAAGTTGTATCAGAGGACGATATGTTATCAGACATTCTGTGGAAAAACTGTCGATCTAAACTGTGAATCAAGTTGAGCAATTGCTGTTCCCCCCAAGCACACATAAGACATTGCATTGCTTTTCATACTTTAATTAATCTATGTGATTTAATGAGCATTGCTGGAACTATCAATACTGTATTGATTGTACATTGGAGTGGATATATATAAAAGTACATGACATTGGTGGGTAAACAAAAATTATGATGGTTTATGTAGAAAAATCTTGTTTTGAAGGCAGAAAAGTTGGCTTTGAAACTAACTCAAATGTCTTTGTTTTTAAAGTTTACTCTGAATCATCAGTTTTGTATCTTAATTTTTGGTTGAATTTAGCTCACACTACACTTACCTTTTTAACTGGCATTATGTCAATTACACAATTAAACAATACATTAGAGCACAATAAGGCTGCACAATAGTATGTCATCATAAATATTGAATGTCATACCTGGTTTTAGAACAACATTTGTACCAACTACTACTATAAACCCTTGTGCTCAACTCACACATATATACTGCATGCACTCGCACGTGCACACAAACATTCACGCACACCCCAACTAAGCTGTTAACTTTGAGGCTCTGCTCTAACGAACAAAGCTGGGTACGTTCAAGGAAGTATTGTGTTGGTTTTTCCCCGATTGTTAAAAACCAACAATAACTGGTTTAGTTGTACATTATAAGCAGCCAAATGCCCCAGAAACTCACTCACTTACTCACTGTCTCTCTCTCTCAGTACATTTCCCTCCACACTCCTCCAATGTTATTTTCATGTTGCTACAGCGTAACATGTTCCTGCTATGTGTAAATTGTCTTTCCTCACAGCACCATGCCAGATCATTGTTCTCTGTAATGCACTGACAGTTCCAGTCAAATTAGTTTTTTGTTAGTGTGACAATCACATATTGATCTAAGATTAGATTAGCATGTTCTGTATGCAGTATTTGCTGCTGAAGACAAATGTTTTTTGTTCTGTCAAATCTTTAGACTATGGTGTAGTATTTAAGAATATCTTTTAGTAAGCTGCCAGAGGCTTATAGTTATGTATGTATATTTATGTCCTGACATTTACTCAGGCACTGGACGTTTAGTTTTTTTGTTACAATATAATTTTGCAATGTTGTTATGAATACAAGTGAATACTATTCTTAGAAAACATTTGAGAAGAAAACCATCTGACAGTAATAGAACACTTTGAGATATAATTATGTCATCTGCAAGTGTATCAAGGAGATGCTTGGAAATATGCCATCATTTCACTCTTAAATGTACATTTCACTCAGTAATGCACCGGTGCACAAAAGCTCAAAAGAAATTGCCATATTTGTGCTGAAAACAACCAAAAAGCATAGATGTAAAAATGGATTACAGTCCAACATAACTTATGTCTCAGAGTTGACCTTATTATCGATTTGATTGTGTCCTCCCTCCACAGTTGTTAATTGCAGTTCTTAGAGTACATATTGTGATGAAGAGTGTGTTACATTCACAAGTTAAAATATTGGACTGGCTGATAATAACAATCTTTAGCTTAAACACCGTCCTATATAGTTTCTTTATTTAGCCATTTGCTGGTTCCACATGTGGAAAATTGTGTCTCTGAAGGGAACAGCTCAGCATGGTAATGGCGGGGCGGAAGATTAGATTTTCATGGGAACAGTTTTTAGTTTGACTCCTCAGATCCTTCAACATCCTGGAATGTCAACAATAACACAGTAAGTAAAAATTAGTTTTTTTAAATAAGTTAAAATTTTTTTTTTTTACATTTTAAAACATGTCACTTACCATTGATTCTTGAGGTCCGCTGGTCGGCTGGGAAGCAATCATAAATCTCTGATATGCCGAGATGATACAATCTCTCCTGCAAAACACAACATATTTTAACATATAGAAAATACAAAATGGAATAGGATAGAAAAGAGAAGGTTTTTGGACTTACTTGCTGGTGATCCCTCCCCCTGGTGGCAGACCCTGGATGTTCTCTGAGGCCAGGAACTGCATGACATACAGGAGGTCAAGATCCTTCTTCCTGGAGCGTAACAGCTGCATGACCTCTGCAGGAAAACAGCAACAGTCACAAACGGCGGCAAGTCCGTTTCTATGACAACCGGTTTAGTTCTATGGCAGAATAACACTCTCAGAGCATTTTTTTAAAGCAAACATCCATCCATCCAACTGCTGGTATTGTTCTACGGCCGAGGTTCAATTACATTTGTTGTCCCGTAATGTGGATTGTACCAAATGCAGCCATTTACCTTCTACTCGGAGCTCCAGCAGTGTCTCCAGCTCAGACTCCTTTTGCAGTGCCTCTTGTGACACTTGGGGGGCGCCAGGGAAGCAAACAATGATGATGCTCATGTTGTCCAGGCTTCCCTGTGGAAAGGAGAATAGAACAGGGCTTGATACAGGCAACGCGGTCATGTTCCTGCAAAAAGAAATCATTACACTGTAGCCAAAATGTTAACAGGCTAGAGTAGGCCTTCCCAATAGTTATGTGTGCCGTGTGGTTTGTGGTGATTTAGTTATCGTACATAAAGGCATGTGCACATTGGAATTATGCCATTAAGGATTCCTGACAAAATATACATATTGGAAGTTTGGCTGATTGGCTACTTCTGATTACAAGGCATCCCTGGTCTGATAAAGTCTCGCGGGTTGTGTGCTTGTAGCTGTAGCTTTCAGGCTCTTGAGATTCCCTCTCTCTCTCTGTTTCACACACTCACACACAGGCACACACAAACAACCCAACGGGCACAAACTCACACACACACACACACACTTGTTAATTTAATCTAAACCCACTGTACATTAGCCTTGGGGCTTCCCCCCCCCCCCCTCCTTACTGCTTGTTCCTAATCCGTCTACTTAGAGGGCAGGTATACTGCCCGGTGATAAGACCTACTAACAACCTGGGATATCTTCTTATGTAACACCAGACTCATAAGGCAGGGACTACTCGGACACACAGAAGTTGACCAGGGTTTTTTTATAGCCCTTCTGTGATTAGAGAAAGACATTCATATTGGTTTTGGTATTGGGAGTCCTATTTCTAGGATGACAACACCCCTTGTGATTAATCCCCAGATGTATCCTGAACCGATCAAAGAATAGTGTATATATACACTCAGGCCTGCTAGCCAGGGGGGTAATAGTCAGGCCAACGGGGGCTTCAACGAGGGCTTCTGTGTGAAATAGCTACATTTGATTTGCTCGTTTTGAAAACGTTGTACTCCTTTTCATTTTATGATCCAGAAGGCACACGCTTTCCTATGCGGTTTTCTAAGCTTTCATTCAGAATTGTCACTGTTGTATTTGAATATCGGTCAGTTTGAAGAGGATTGTGTTATATAATCGTTGTATATGTTGTTAATGATTCCTTAATACAAGCTGCTGCTGCTGCTGGTACTTCCAAGTCTTGTGGCAGTTCTGACATATCTACACACTGTGCTGACCCACAATGTGCCTTCTAATACTTGTTTGTCAGGTGGTGGGAAAACTCAATTTAATATTATTTATTACAACACAGAGGTTTGTGGTATTTCCAGTTGTGTGATATGATAGCCCTACTCTAATAATGAAATGACGTAAAGTTGAAACAGCGCTGACCTTGTAGAGGCAAAGGTCGATGACCTGGCTGCAGATGTCCCGCAGGTCGTTGCACACCAGCAGGCGGCTGCGCACGAACGCGCACAGCTCCTCGTTGCCGATGGCGTCCCACACGCCGTCGCACGCCACCACCAGGAACTCGTCCTCGGCGGCGCTCCTCTCCATCTCGTACACCTCGGGCTCCGGCGACACCAGCTGCTCCGTCTGCGGCCGCCACTCCACCTCCTTGAAGTCGAAGTCGCCCAGGGCCCTGGACACGGCCAGGGAGCCGTTGACCCGCTGCAGGGTCACGGAGCCGCCGGCGTTCTGGATGCGCTCCTTCTCCCGCGGGTTGAAGGGCTTGTGGTCCTCGGTGTAGAAGGCCACCTGGCCGCCGCGGCAGAGCAGGGTGCGCGAGTCGCCGCAGTTGATGAAGTAGAGGTGTCGCGGCGAGAGGAGGACGGCGGCCGCCGTGGAGCCACTGCGCTCCCAGCCGTCCCGCTGGCCCACGCTCTGCATGTGGCGGTCAATGGCCAGGAAGCCCTCACTGATGCTCTCTTTCACCTGCTCGGGGTCCTCTTCCGCCTTCACCCCGCCTACGGGAGGGTTAAAGGGGGGAGGGGGAGGGGGAAGGAGAGGGTGAGGGGCACGAGAGGGGAGAATGAGGGGCACGAGGGGAGGGTGAGGGGCACGAGAGGTGAAGGGGAGGAGGACGAGAGGGGGAGGGTGAGGGGCACGAGAGGGGAGGGTGAGGGGCACGAGAGGTGAGGGGGAGGGGCACGAGAGGTGAGGGGGAGGGGCACGAGAGGGGTGGGGGAGGGTGAAGGGGATGAGAAGGGAGGGGGAGGGAGAAGGGAGGGGGAGGGAGACGAGAGGGGAAAGGGGTTAGATGGAGCCTCTTTTGTCCTTGTGTCATTTATTTGTGTTCAATACTTCCAAGTGTTTGTTTCACTTCTCAACTGTTTTCATTGTTTCTGACGGTTTGGTTTTCAGACACGCTACTTCAGACTTAAACTGAGAGTTTCTGGAGCTAAGAAACTCACTGCGTATAGTATGTCCCACAGAAACTGCTGGCATTCACATAGTATTCTTCATCTCATATGGCTGTACTTATTTACCATGTCATTAGATTGTAACTACAGTTTTGTTACTACACTGTGTCATTACATCGTTACAAAACTTACGTACATCTGAAAAACATTGTTATTCAAACCACACCAACTTGGTTTATATAGGGAATAGTACAATCACTTGGTGGTCTTTTCTTGTAAGCCAATCCACTCACCACCTCTACTTACGAGGAGGAGTTGAATCTCGGTGGAAACACTTCAGCAGTCTTTTGCGGAGTACTGTTTACACTGGGGCTTAAGCAATAGTTCAATTGTAAACACTCGTTTCAACCAGAGCTTAGTCTTTATATGGAGTGGACTGGTAGTATAACTGTCAGTTATGCTGTTGTCCCAGTAGGGAGCAACTACGGTGATATCATTATTATTATTAGTAGTAGTAGTAGTAGTAGCAGTAGTAAGCATATTATAAATGTAAGAAACAATTCTCCTCCAACTTATCTTTACCTAACTGCCTTTGAAAGTTGTATACCAAGAACACCTTGCAAATAAAAAACCAAGCCTGATAAAATCAAGTTAGTTAAAAATAATATGAAGTCTAGTCAGTTGCTAAGTACCTGTAGCCAGGATGTGGTCGAGCAGGTGCCTGGAGCAGAACTGTGCCACCGTACTGCCGGCGTGGCCGTCAAACACTGCATAGTATCCCCATTCACTCAGCTCTCCGGTAAGCTGGGGCATGCATGTGTGGGCGTCCTCCATCTGGGCCCTCCAGCCCTGCATGCTGGCCAGGGCGTGGTTGACCCCGGCCTGGGAACCCCCCTCGGCCGTGTGCTTCTCCATCACCGGGTGCTCCAGGTAAGGGCTGGGCATGTCGTCGTCGTCCTCCTCGCCGTCCTCCTCCCCGTCGCCATGTTCTCGGACTCCTCCCTTGAAGAAGAAGGTGACCATTTTCTCGGTTTCTTTCACCAGCTGACGGAGGAAAGAGGGCACCTCCACGGCGCTGGCTCGCCTGGCCGTCCGCATGGCGCCGCGGAGACGGTGCTGGAGTTGCTTGGCTTGCTGGGCGGCTCGCCGCCTCTTGGTGCCCTTCCTCCGACGCTGGGTTTTCCTCTGCAGGTCCAGGGCAGTAACTTTTAGAAGTGGAACCTCCTGCCAGCGATTGAAAAAAAGAGAAGATTAAAAGAGGATCTGAAGTCGTTTGAGGTGATTGGAAGAAAGGTTCACTTCCCACATATAAACATCTCTGGTATCAAAGCAGCCATTTTGATATTTTCTATTCCAATTTTTGCTATATGTATAATTCTTGACATTTGCTATTTTCCAATGCTTTTTCCCTTTCTTTCTGTTTGCATTTTTTTTCTTCTGTCTTCCCTTCCCTTCCCTCACTCTGTCTCCTATGCCTGTCCTGACTTTGCCCTGGCTTTCCTTTGGCCTGTCTAATTCTGTTGATTGATCCCTCAGATAGTACAGAACACTCCACCCCACCCTTTCATCCCCTCCTCTCTCTCTCTCTTTCTCTCTCTTTCTCTCTCTCTCTATCTTTATTTGGAGACTAGATAATCTCCAGTGTGGTGAACCTACTTGGATTAGCTTTGCATATGGATGCCCACATGTACTGGCGTATGGGGCGTGTTTTTGCTGTGTTATTATGGTGTTATCAGTTTGTTGTATTCACTCATTTCTTCCTGGTACTTCTATTTCAACACTTTGATCCATCTTCTGACCTGTACAAAATACTTTGAACTACTTACCTTTGTTACTTACTTGAGTAACTTACTCTCATACCATTACAACGGACGTATCACTCACTCTCTCTCACTCTCTCACACTCACTCACTGCCCACTCACACACTCACTCACTCTCTCACACGCACTCACCGCTCACTCACTCACTCACTCACCCACTCACTCCTTTGTTCAAACACACACACACACACACACACACACACACACACACACACAAAGGATAAGGGTGGTTGTTGGTGACGCATGTCATTGAATGGATGTCCCAGATTATTTCACAGATTATGCCATGTCTGCAGTGTGTATGTGTACATGTGTCTCATTTAAAATCAGTTTAACCTATCTGTGTGCCTTTGTTGAATTGAATCACTGCTATTACCCACATAAGAGGCTTATGATTAATCTCACAGAATTACAATAACAGAGAAACACTAAGAAAAGAGTTTGACTCCGGTTTTAGCTGGGTTTGTGACAAGTCAAGGCATAAATTTACATTACCCAAAGGAACCATATGTACAATCTAGAGCAGTGTTTACAATTCACACAGACAAACAAATACAGAGATAGAAACTCATGCACTCTTTAGCTCGGTCTTTTCAGGACGATAATCCATCGTATAATTGGAATTTGAGACCTGGTTGGTGAATAGCTTACAGATCTTTAAGACGTCTATATTTGCCACCGACTGCTTATACAAAGTTAGAGTAGGTTGGGCTAAACTTGTTTTGGTGATCCCAACTTGTAACACTTCAATGTTACGGAGGATAATTAGGTCTAATTTGCTTTCAGCCTTAATCTCGGTTGCTGTAGCAAGGGGGTAAAAACATAAGTGTGTTTGCATGTGTGTTGTGTTGTTGTTAATTGGTTTATCTACTCAAAACCTATAATTACAACCATGATGTCTTTGATCCAACTCAGATTGGAACCTATGCTGATGGAGATTGCCCTTATACAAATCATGTACCCCGGTCAACAAGTCCTAGTCTGATAGTCTGATAGTGGTCCATGACGAGATCAGCAGCTCATGTTAATCAACACCACCCAGTGACAGCCGTAGAGCTAGAGAGAGTAGAACAGTCACAGGCCATGTATAGCATATCACACAGCTGAAAAGTATACGTTACGCGACTTTTGCACCGTGGAACTTTGACTGGGAAAAAGTGGTTTGCAACGGTGACCAGTAGCAATGAATCAGTGCTCTGTGTTCGTCTGCACTTTACCACGTGAGCTAAGAACCTGTCTAGCTGAACTTATCTATTATTTATATTCTGTGCAGTATATTCAGGCTTGTCTCATTGTTTATTGGCTACAGTAGGTTATACTTTCTTGAAGTCCACTTTCTGCAAGATGAGCATTAAAAGCCAATACCATGACCTACACAATTAGCATTTCTAATATTTTACTGTCAATTGTAAGAAAACATATTTCAGAATGTGCTGCAAATTTTAATGTCCCTGTGTTGAATGATTGTCCATTTACCCTGGAGTGTATAGAGTTAGCAGGTAGATTCTGCTTACAGTGCACATTGACACTGTTTTTATTTGCTTAGTGTATCTTTTGCCAGTATCAGCAGGAGCACAGCGTGCCGCACTGAGCTCAAATAGGAAATATAAAAGTAACTGCTTTAGCTTTCAAGCTATTCAAAACGCTAAGATGAGTGTGTGTGTGTGTGTGTGTGTGTGAGTGTGTGTGCGCAAGGCAGTGTGTGGGCAGCAATCTCCCAGTGACTACACTAAATGCCCCTCATTATAACCATATAATGAACTGCTACTTTATTCAATATGCTGATTTAAAAAGACGAGATAGACATAAGTCAGAGACATCAACAAGGAGACCATGACTCATGAATGGCTGGACCAAAACCCACCCACCCCTTTCCCCTCAGCTCTGCTCTGCATCACCGCCCTGCAGTCATTATGATGCTAGCAGGAGAGAGCCGAGGAGAGAGGGGAGGGGGGAGGGGGATGGAGAGCATAAGTGAGCGGTAGGGAGGGGCCGTCGAGCGATAGCTAGAGAGGGAGGGTGGCACCGAGGCTGAGCGAGAGGACGAGAGGATCCGCGACGCAGCACAGGAACCAGAGACAGAGAGAGAGAGGGAGGGAGGGAAAGAGGGAAGGAGGGAGGGGTAGACCCAGAGAGAGAGAGCAAGGGAGGGAGGGGGACAGGAAAGAGAGGGAGAGAGATCCAGAGGAGGAGAGTGCGAGAGAGAGAGAGAAAGAGTGAGAGAGAGAGAGATCCAGAGGAGTAGAGTGCGAGAGAGAGAGAGAGAGAGAGAGAAAGAGTGAGAGAGAGAGAGAGAGGGGGGCTTTCTGACAAGACGGGCCCTACGGTGCCTTGATGGAGCATGGGCCAGGTTCTAGGATTCTCCCACTGCCGTGAGTCTGTATATTTCTGTGTGACTTGTCTCTAACAGCCGTTGTTGTTTTGTATACATACTGCATATCTGTTTGTCTGCATGTCTTTACCTCTGTGCTGCACCGTACTCTAGACTAGACTCATTCTCTACCATGTTTTCTCTACATCAGTCTGCAGCATCA
>JAVQIZ010181335.1:0-13380 GCA_036023535.2 Galaxias brevipinnis
GAGAGAGAGAGACAGAGAGAGAGAGAGAGAGAGAGAGAGAGAGAGAGAGAGAGAGATGGAGAAAGAGGGAGGGAGAGAGAGAGAGAGAGAGTGAGAGAGAGAGGGAGGGAGAGAGAGAGAGAGGGAGAGAGAGCGGGAGAGAGAGAGAGACGAGAAGAGTGAGAGAGAGAGAGAGAGAGAGAGGGAGGGAGAGGAAGAGCGAAGATGGGAGAGAGAGAGAGAGAGAGAGAGAGAGAGAGAGAGAGAGAGAGAGGAAGAGGGGAGAGAGAGAGGGGAAGAGAGAGAGGGAGAGACAGATGAAGAGAAAGAGGGAGAGAGAGAGGGGAAGAGATAGAGGGAGAGAGGGAGGGATCGAAGGATGCAGGGATAAACGGATGAAGTGATATAGTCTTGTCTAGATGGAAAAATGGAATGATGGAACAAGAGAGGCTTAGAGGGATAAAAGGGGATGAATAATTTGAGACTTTGAGGGATGAAAGGATTGGAGGGAGGGATATGGTGTCCTGAGGATCGATGCTTGTCGGTGGCCAATGCGTCCAGACTATCTTCCTGCCTGCACACACACACACACACACATACACACACACACACACACACACACACACACACACACACACACACACAGGTAGATGTAATATGTTTTGATGGTGGCAGGTGCCTACATCATGGTGCAGTCATGTGAATCACACTTAGAACAAGCAAAGTCATTATTAAAAACCATTACCACAGCTTCTTACATTTCCACCGCTGTTGTAACTGCCTTACCAGGCAGGGGTATCTGGGACTGCTGTCGTAACTGCCTTACCAGGCAGGGGTATCTGGGACTGCTGTTGTAACTGCCTTACCAGGCAGGGGTATCTGGGACCGCTGTTGTAACTGCCTTACCAGGCAGGGGTATATGGGACTGCTGTTGTAACTGCCTTACCAGGCAGGGGTATCTGGGACCGCTGTCGTAACTGCCTAACCAGGCAGGGGTATCTGGGACTGCTGTCGTAACTGCCTTACCAGGCAGGGGTATCTGGGGTCGCAACATTGTGGAGATGCAGTGACTGTAATACATGTTGTTGTTGTTTTTTTCACTTTGAGCTCATGGGTGCAGAAAATATTAAACTACACTGGCACAGACTGACAAACCAATTAATCTTACACGGATAATAGTTCACTTGATTAAAAGTTTAACTTCTGTATTTAGTGCATTAAATGCCCTCAGGCTACTCCCCCACACTGTCAATCAAACACACCTACAACCTACAAAGAAGGTCTTATTGTTAGACAGATTTTTGACTGGAGTCAGCCAGCTACCCACGGCAAAGCTGGTGAGTGTGTATGTGTGTGTGTGTGTGAGTGAAAGCCTATACAAGTAGTGGCAGCTCTCCTTACTGCCTGCCTCTACACACTCTACTCATAGAACTAGAATAAAGTAGAGCGGGCACGCCTATTAAATATGACATCATCTCCCATTCATCTCATCTCATGGTAGCTTGGACAGAGCCAAAAACATGTTGCCTTGACCCCATGTGTTAGCCATGTTGGATTTTCCTGACCGTCACTCATGATTCATGTTCTTTCCGCCGTTTGACTCACCCTTATTCCATAACCCCCCCTCTCCACACCCCTTCCCTTTTCCCCGCGCCTCTCCGGGGTCCCCTGCCTGTCTTTAAAACCTAGATCTATTCCAGGAAGGAATGTGAGGTATTTGGTAAGCACAGCTGAGGGGCGAGCTGGGAGCATCACGTAGCCTCTTCAACAAGGCCCCTAAGGACCCAACACAGGCCTGGACTGGCAGCTGAATGTGTGTGTGTGTGTGTGTGTGCGTGTGTGTGCGTGTGTGTGCGTGTGTGTGTGTGTAGTGGACGGGGTTCACACTTGCTTCCTGTTGATGTGTGGTTGGGAGGGGGTAACACTTGTTTCATGTTAATGTGCGCTTGGATGTGTGTGTGTGTGTGTGTGTGTGTGTGTGTGTGTGTATATATAGGTCCCCCTTTAATAGGTTATTAACAAAGCAGTGGCAACAGTACTCCACAGGGGGCCAAGGAAATGTGCAGATTGTGAAAAAAAAAAACAGTGTGTGTGTTTGTGTGTTCATGTGTCGTAACAGTACCTGTCATACCTGTGTTTGTGTATTTGTGTGTGTGTGTGTGTCTTAGCGTTACTTTGCTGAGGTCAGTGTGATGTGAAACTGTGAGTGTGACCTTGTCTACGTCAGCTGTCTGGCTGACCTGCCTGTTAAACCGGTAATACGTGTCACTGATCACGCCGGGTACCAGGTCACTGGTACATGAAGCACCAGCGTGCGTTACCGTAACACACTCCCTAACTGTGTGCTCTGTGAATACACCGCTATACAGTATGTGTCTTCCATACACTGTTACACAATAAAGGTGTCATGGGCTCAAATTAACTAAATATAACCGAGATGGATGGTGCCCACTTAGAAACCCCAATGACATATCTGCTCTCAACCCAAATCCATTCTAAAATTTGTTTTTTTGAAGTGCTCATCTTGGAATATGGCACAATGGATACCATAACATCGTATCCTCTGTATTTTTAAACACTGTTATAGAAAGCACAAACATATAGTTGTGTCACTAGTGAACAAGGCATTCACTAGAGCTTAACCCATTTCCCCAAATGTCGAATATATGCAAACAGGACTCGCTTTTGTATGCAAACGTATGAGTGGAATGAAACCAAGGGAAGAGAAGCTAATCAGAGTGTAACTAGTATCAAAGCAGTCACACTTTACCTCCCCCCACATTCAAAGAGAAATAATTTGACCCTGGTACAAACAGCTTTCGGGAAGCAACAACCGCCAGAACCAAAAAAATGGCCCAACAAAAAGACGCCACCAGACAGCCACAGAGTAAGCAGTGTTATAAAGACTACAGAGTTTAACAGGGCCAGTCTATGGCTTGGCTGTGACTCTGGGACCATAGAAAGACCACAGAGTTTAACAGGGCCAGTCTATGGCTTTTGGCTGTGACTCTGGGACCATAGAAAGACCACAGAGTTTAACAGGGCCAGTCTATGGCTTTTGGCTGTGACTCTGGGACCATAGAAAGACCACAGAATTGAACAGGCCAGTCTATGACTTATGACTGTGACTCTGGGACCATAGAAAGACCACAGAATTGAACAGGCCAGTCTATGGCTTTTGGCTGTGACTCTGGGACCATAGAAAGACCACAGAGTTTAACAGGCCAGTCTATGGCTTTTGGCTGTGACTCTGGGACCATAGAAATACCACAGAGTTGAACAGGCCAGTCTATGGCTTATGGCTGTGACTCTGGGACCATAGAAAGACCACAGAATTGAACAGGGCCAGTCTATGGCTTATGGCTGTGACGATATTAAGACCACAGAATTGAACAGGCCAGTCTATGGCTTATGGCTGTGACTCTGGGACCATAGAAAGACCACAGAATTGAACAGGCCAGTCTATGGCTTTTGGCTGTGA
Organism: Galaxias brevipinnis; assembly: GCA_036023535.2. Taxonomy (NCBI): domain Eukaryota; kingdom Metazoa; phylum Chordata; class Actinopteri; order Galaxiiformes; family Galaxiidae; genus Galaxias; species Galaxias brevipinnis. Next base: position 3,461 of record JAVQIZ010181335.1, read on the forward strand.
CTCTGGGACCGTATTAAAACCACAGAGTTTAACAGGGTCAGTCTATGACTTGGCTGTGACTCTGGGAGCAGAAAGGAATTGGAAAGGAGCCCTAACTCTAAATGCATGTCATGGCAAAAGACTGAACCTAATACTACATTCAATGTAGACTTTCATCACATACTGCAACACACAAACACAAGCAGTCATTCACTGACACACACCACAGACACACACATTATGTGTCTCTCGTAAAGGTATATTGACACACACACACACACACACACACATTATGTCTCTCTCGTAAAGATATAAACACACTAGCGCACACACATGGCTTCAAACGAAATACTTACTGTAAGTGTAATAAAAATTAATTTAAGGTAAAAGAGCACATGGCAACTGATGACTTGTGTGGGGTTTACTCCCAGATAGCATAGCTCACTGCAGAGGTATGTGGATTAGTAATACATCGCTGAGCAGAAGGCAAATAGCACACAGACAGTGGTTTTAACTCCATATTGTTCAACAGAATGTCTCACTTCCAAGGTAAATGCATCCTGTTTGAACCTGCTACAGTCACACCAGTGAATGCACACACACACACACACACACAATCTCACTTTAATTGCAGTCTCTTAATACAGGTAATTGTTCTGCGTAATCTCGTGGGAGGAGCAGCTTAGTATCTTTTCCCTGCAACTCAACCCTTTTAATAAATGACGGTATAATAGCATTGTTTTATGGCAGAAAAAAGTCATAAAAATGATTAAAACACAGAGTAGGAGTAAGGTCAGGGTGGCTTCTTTTCTGGTTGCCTACATTTGGGACACAGTGATTTGTGTGGAAGGAAGCTGTCCCAAAAAAAAGAAGAAAAAAAAAGAAAAGAAGATTGGTGTGGTGTGGTGGGGTGGTGTGGGGTGGTGGTGTGGTGTGGTGTGGGGGGTGGTGGGGTGGTGTGGTGGGTGGTGGGGTGGTGTGGTGGGGTGGGCTGGGGTGGTGTGGGGGGTGGTGGGGTGGGGGGTGGTGTGGGGTGGTGTGGGGTGGTGTGGTGGTGTGGTGTAGGTATGGACTGGTCGGAGCTGGGGGCGGGGCTTATTGGAGACCATATAATAAAGCCAAAATGATGCGCACTACCGGGCTATAGGCTAGTCTATATAAATTTGAATGTGTGAAACAGCAGTCAGCGGAGACTACATTTGTATTCATATATTTGTACTCGAAAATGTAGGCCTTTGCTTGTGCACTACAGCAAAGTGTTACCAACGGAAACACTCGGACCTAAATGATTTAATGCGATTCTTTTTTTTTTTTTTTCATACCTCATCCAGGTGTTGTGAAAATTTGCTCTCAAGCTGGCCGGAATCAAGCTAAATTGTAACAGACACAAAGGCATTGCAGTTTACACACATAAAAGGCAACCAGTCATGACTTGCCTGTCTACATGTCTTGCCCAGTCACACACACGAGCTACGCAATGCTGTTTTACAGCCTGCATTAATAGCCAACATCTTTATGAGTGAACGGGAAACGTGTGTAACTGTTAAGGAATCAATGCACATCAGACAATTCCCTCTTTCTTTCTGAGTGTCTGTCTGTGAAATAAAGATGACATTATTGCAAGTTAATGATTCCCAATAGGCTGTTTGTCAGAAGAAAAAAAACAGGTTTCCCTTCGTGACCCCTTGGAACGGCATTTTGTCTCTCTCGTGGCAATACAGGGGCACCTGTAAGAGCATAAATTCATCCATTCCTAAAACTTTTTCCTTAACACGAGAAGGATTTCAGTGTGGCCTAAATATTAGAGTTAAGCGCTTCTCTTAACCTGCAAATATAATAGTCCAAGACTATACTGTTCCTAACGCGCTGTTATGTTTAAACCAAACTAATCGCAAACGGAGGTAGATATTTACAATGAGAAGGCGAAGTGCAATTTATAATGTAGTCATAACATTACCAGTGTTGTCTGAAGCAAATCAGTTATTTTTTCCCACACGCTGATAAGATCGTTTCTGCAAATGCTCATACTCCTCCCATCTGACCCTCAGGGGAGTTCGGGGGCACTTACGGCTCAAAAGGGTGACTAACCTTCAGCCTACAGTTACTGTTTGAACAGGGGCTAAGTGTTGAGCACCAGATCTTACACAACTCCAGGAATGCTGTGCTAATATTTAACCAGCTGGCCAACACTTCTTTAGGGAATCTCGGAGTTCTCATAAGCCGGTCTGCAAAACTATGATGAAATCAATTCCCAGCTCGCTGACCCAAGTCGACATGCGGGAACGACTAAATGTTTCTTTGAAATAGCAGTGTCGTTACGATACTGATCTGCTGCATTACAGTTACAAAAACGTGTATTGTATTCAGTTAAGTAGAAATGGAGAAGCCCGAGGGGATTTTTTTTTTTACTCATTTTTCAAAGAATTCCGACAGTTTGTTAGAGAGACGATGCGGTTCGAGGAAAATTCGTTTAGTGTGATTGTTTCTATGATAAGCAATAGACTTTTACAAACGTATACTGTATACAATATACTATGTTCAATGTGTTCGGTCAACAGTTCTTGACGTCATTAGGCTTCAGGCTCAACAAAGTTAAACCATTATGTAGTTTCCCTGTAACTGTTGCGCCACCACTTCCTTCATTCAAGTTCCATGGTAAGAGTATTTTTGTTTGTATATGGTCAGTAATACTAATCTGGTATATCAAAGGGCCTATTGCGGAGAGACCTGTTATTAGACAGCTGACCTATGTGGGCAAAATGCATGAAGACCTAAGAAAAACCTAACGTTAAGTCAAAGATTGTGGGAGGCAAACCAATGTTTCAATTACTTACAAAATCTCGCCGAATCTTCCATTTTCTCACTTGAGAAGTTGTGAGACAGACTTTTAGTTGAGGTTTACGTTCTCATGACTAAATGTTTAAAATATATATATATTTTAAAAAAGCGAGAAAAAAAAGACAGAGGACAGTTGGAGAGCGTTTATTACATGATGTCTCCCAACGATTTCCTCAGTCATCATGGGCTATTTCTTCCTCTTATTCCAGTAAAAATACACAGTGAAGTTGGACGTGAATCATGTGATTGAATGTTAGAAGACAGGACTTGATGTCCTGAAATGTTAGATTGAATTTTCTTATGGCTGCCATGCTCCTCCTCCCAAGTAAGGGATTTAATAAAGCAGATGCTTCTTTTAATAACATTTAATTTAAAATGTATTTACAGTAACATATCAAGCTTCATTCCTTTGCCTAATTTTAACCTTTGTTTTGATCAAAGCCTATCGAAGCCTAATGCTAATATATGGTAAACTTTGAGCATATGTATAAACACTCAATCACATGTATTACAGGAGACACACACATGTAGCACACATGAACAGGCACAAAACAGGAAGTGGTCATGAATGAGACAACGTGCACAGATTGGCTTCCACGTGTTGTTTGATCAGGCTTTCATTACTCATTATCACCCTTTTGTATTTTTATAATTATGATAATAATAAACTATATGAGTCAACACAAACTGACTATTAATATCAGTGCTAACTGCATCTTAATATAGGAATCCACCATTCTATGTTTAAGTGTTAGGATTTTGAGTTCATACTAGCTGTACATTAGTTCGAGTCAAACAAGAGCGTAAAGATTTTGTATATTGAAAAAGTGTTGTTTGTACAATAGTTGGAGTACCGACGTAACTCTAAACTGTTGAGTGGACTATATAGATTAGGTTAGTACCTCCTTTGCTGGTTTCTACCTAAGTACCTCCGCCTCAAGAGTTTGGTACCTCAACCGAGCCCTTCCCAGTACTAAAATACAACAGTCCAGACCTCAGTAGTTAGTTTGTTTGTTTGTTTGTATGTAAACTGGCCAGTTTATTTACTAAAGTCAAGCGGAGCCCCGACTCATCTCAAGTCTTTGCCCAAACATTTCCAGAGCCACGGTTTTGAAATGATCGTCGCGTATTAAAACGTAGCAGGTGCTTAGGAATAAAAACACAGATGGAGTTGGACCACGGCATCAAAACCGCATGGTGTCAAAGTCTGGACTGTTGTACCTCCTTAAACCTCCTCTCTCCTGTGTTAAGGCCCTAGCCCTATGCCCCCTTCTGATTGGCTACACAGAGAGAGGAAACACCAGAGGTTGGGAGAGGACACCTGATGACAGCTTCCTGTTGTTGTGTTTGACTGGTGGTCAGGTCCATTATTCGCCTTTGAAGCGAGGAGCCCTCTTCTCCTTGAAAGCGGCCAGACCCTCCAAACGGTCTTTGGTTGGGATCACCTTAAACACAACAGAGAAAGTGTTAACAGAAATGACAATACTTGTAGTGACCTGGAAATAAATGAAGATTGACCAATAGGACAATTTTGTTTCAGTAACAAAATTACAAGATGATTCACTGTGCTGCTTTGCTGCTAAGTAACAAGAACATATATATTTTTAAAACCATTGGCTGTCATGTGTGAAATTATAAATATGAAATGAAATGTATAAACCTTTTCTGCATAAATATGGAATGTGTCTTCAGGAGTTAGATTCATTAAATCTGAATTTGAAACAGATACTCTGCCAAGTAGTGTAGATAATTATGCAGTTATGAAATTACAAACTAAAAGCCGATTTAAATTTGTACCTGAGCATAGCATGCCTCTTCAATTGCTAATCCAGTCGCTAAATCAACCTGAAAAAAGAACATGAAACAATAGTTACAATAATACACCAGTGCAAGAGGCTCCGTAACCATAGCAGCAGGGCAGATAGATATCACATCATATTAATCCCTTCTCTTATCATGTCAGGGATTTTCAGGTAACTTCTAAATGCTTTGACATGCATTCGAATCCACCAGATAAGCACCAACATCATTGAGCTGGGCTTCTAGCACATATTTAGTTTTGTTTTTTACAAATAAAGTAAGAACATAACAGAAGTTGGTATACAATAAGAGAGTAACTTCAAATGGTTCTTTACCGTAATTATGCTAATAGATGGGTTGACAGAGGGATCATACTGTTCATTCTACACCAAGCACTACAACGTTAACACATCCCGTGTGTTCACCTAGCAGCTTACAATTCTGTTCCATTCTTCTGGCAGCATATGAGAAGAAGTGATTTATTTTTTTATAGGTAACCTTGGCATTTATCTGACCTAGAAAATATCTCCGGCATTCAATTCTCCTCTCGAAAATAACCTCAATTTAAAATAAGCTGTCCTTGAAATATGTTTCAGAACAGACTGAATGGAAGAGAAAGACTTGCTTTTTCTACTTCAGTAGCTAGCTGTTGTTCTGAGAGGGGTGTGGGCAAATAAACGCTCATGATTTGAGCAGTTGCTTGGTTCCAAGTAGCAAAGAAAGAACTGAAAAGTAACAAGTCAAATGAAGTGCAGTTCAGTTCCAGGAGACTGAATAATGTAACTCGTCCTCGCTCATTACCCGTCATCACTATCAGGTTAAGCTTGATTCTTTTCAAAGTACCGCACTGCACATTCCTCCCTCCTAGCTTATGGCGCAAACCCTCCATTGTATATTTAAATGTGTCATCCTTTCACTGTCTTGTATTAACGTGATCATTCTTGTATCAAATTTTATCTGCAATTCACATTTGATATAGTTTGTTGCTGTTTACCAGCTCAACAGAATAAGATATTCCCTGCAGCCTTTTTATTACGATAGGGTGATACATTCCCAGCTTATTAATACAACCTGAAGCTAACTAACTCAATAAATGATGCTCTACAGATAAGCAACACAAGAAGTAATTTAACTCAGGAAGTGATTCCCTGTAGCTTACCAACACATCAGGAAGTCATCTAACTCAGGAAGTTATTCCCTGTAGCTCACCAGCACACACGGGTCATTCCTTAACCTTTAGTTAGCAAGCAACTTACCAAGACTCAAAACAGAGACAGCGTGAGCTAGGCTGAGCTGCAGGAAAATAATACGTTGTGACATGATTAAATATCGATACTGCTAGTGAGTCTAAGGGGGCTTTTACCTCAATCCCCTGGTTGATAGCCAGCTTGGCCATCCTGATTGCAATGGGACCCTGTTGGAAAGACAGACAAGCAAACCCAGATTACTTCAAAATAAAAGTCTGGCTCTGTCATATGTAGTAATGGAGAATGCAACCGGTATATGACTAAACAGATAGCTTGAGACCATGTACATGTGACACGTGCCATAGTTTTTATAAATACTTGAAAAAAATAAACTTAGGTTTTATAAATACCTGCGTACGTGTGGAAACGGCATGATACACAATATTGCACCTGCCGTTGGCATGGTAACAAATGTTGTCACGGTAACTACTGTTTCTATGATTCTGTTTTATTAAGTTATTCTAATTGTTAAAAGGAGTATGTAAACACTAGTTTCAGTTGGTTTAAAATTACCTTTTGGACTCCCTCCCACAGACACACACACAAATTTTTTTGCAACTAATCGTAGTGTATGTAGAACCGTGATTCACCCTCCTTTCTGTACCTGAGGGTTGAACTCCCTGGCGAGCTGCAGCGCTCGGAGAAAGCCGGCGTCGCCGGCTTTGTTCTGCTCCACCGCGTGGTTAACGAGCCCCAGGGTCCTAGCCTCCGCCCCGTCCACCACCCGGGCCGCAAAGATCAGCTCCTTGGCCAAGGAGACACCGATGGTCCGGGGCAGACGCTGAGTACCCCCTGGAGGAGAGGACATTTTTTTTATCAAAACACACCCGTCACCCTTTTAGACAACACTGAGGAGGAGGAGGAGGAGGAAGATGCGGACAATGAGAATAATGTTACATAAAAAACGAAAAGAAAAATAGAACATGAATGTGTTTTTGTTTGTGTTCTCATTGGGAGAACAGTTTGATGATGACAATGTTAACACTCGCATCACTGATGTGTATGTACTGATATTGTATTTTCCTTATTATTCTTTTTTCTAGAAACATGCTCTGGGTAAACGTCTGTTAAAGTTACTAGAGGCAGTTTCCTATAGTAGGTGGTTTTGGCGACCCCTACTGTTTGCTTGGTGTAATTGCTTTCCCTAATCGTCGCAAAGAAGACGGGCAGGATGCTCGCGGTCACTGCATATCGCTAGCACGATCAATACCTATGCCACTAACTCCAAGCATGGGCATCTCTTCGTGATTTTGTGACGCACTTCCTTGTGCCATTAAGCAATTTGTCATAGTTTCACAGGAGATCCTGCACGGTGGCAGACAAAACGAGTGTTAAATATTGAGACTTCAAGAGGACTGATCTGAACCGCGCTTTTTTTTATTCTCCCATGGACATCACAATGTGCTCTCAGAAGAAATGTGTTGATCATCTATTAATATAAACAAGTTGCTTTAAAAGTAATAATATAGTGTGATAACCATATTGTACTGCTGGAATAACCAAATGAAAAACAGACAATATCCAGTAAAGGTCGTGTTTACTGTTCAGGGCAAAGGATCTTCAAGGACAGTTACCCATCGGGGTAGTTTATGGGGGAATCACTTTATCAGACAGCAGTATTGAACCCCCACACTTTTTACAGTCTGAAAACATACTTTATATACGAAAACAAAACAGGAGAAACAGAAAGTGTACAAACTGTCCCCGCCCCCCAACCCTTGAAATCAAAACTCCGCCGATGGCTGGCACAACGCGTTCTTGTAATAGTCTGTTTCAAATAACACATATATAAACACTTCATTGTTGCCAAACCGATGGAACGGGTGAAGGCATCTAGGCCACATTGTTAGAATACCATGCCTCTCTGAGCGAGCCAGCTAGACAGAGCACATCACTTTTTATCTCTCTCTCTCTCTCTTTGGTAAGCAACATGACAGTGAGGCAATGAGACCGGTTAAGTCCCGAATCTGATCTTTCTACGTGACATACTTTCTTATTGTGCAGAGGGTGGAGGGGAGAGGGGTGACCTCACTGTGTGCGTCTTGCAGGGTAAACAACATTATCCCGGGTATCAGAGATAATTAAACAGACTTTAGTCTGCTCAAAATATAAATAACAAAACACCACTTTGTTATTTGACACAACCAATCATCCACGGACAAACACTGGAAGAATGTTTTGAGCACAGCCACACATTATCCTGAATATTCACTAATACATACATACTGTATACTGTATATGGGTATGTTACAGGAAACATAAAATGAAAAAAGGTTTTCCCCTTAAACTTTCGAAAAAAATTTTAACTACTGTATTTGAAAGTTAGCAAAGGTGGGTAAGTTCTAATAGGTTAAAAAAAACACTGCACAATAAACTAATGTCAATCTGTGATAATCTCTTAATTTGAGAGCAGCAGTTCCTGGTCTAGCTAAAGAGCTCCCAGGTTGTTGGTGTTTCAACTTCATTAACTAATGTAAATTCTGCATTCATGTTAATAAGAGAACAGTAAGTTCCATTATAAATGAAGGTGAGATGTAATTGTACCACATTTTACAGGGCTATTAAGACTGCTAACAGGTCGTTTTTGGCTAACGCACTGCCTGACAGTTTATCTGACACCTGAGGTGCAGGCTTTTCGGTAGCTCATTGCTGCCACAAACACAGTACCACACACAAACACACACCAATAAATAAAACACACTACGACACACCAATACACAAACACTACAACACACTAACACACACAACACACATACACACACCAATACACAAACATTACAAAACACAAACACTACAACACACTAACACACACACAACACACATACACACACCAATACACAAACATTACAAAACACAAACACTACAACACACATACACACACAACGACAAGCAAATACACTACCACATAAACACACTACAAAACACACACACATGTAATTGAGTTAAACTTGAAATAAAGGACATATATTTATAAAAAGGTCAAATTTTCATTTTATGTCATAAACAAAGCAACGTTTTCTGACTTACAATGTGGCACAAGTGAAAAAGTAAACAAGAGAAATTTACAACTGAAACAGTCTCTATTCCAAAACAGTTTAGCAGGCAGTGTGTTTGCACAAAACCGGTCTGCGCGTACGGACAGCCCAAAGTGTTTCTCATAAAGGATTAGTCCATGCTGATAAAATGCCTGGCCCTGTTGCTTAACTCTTACTCAAGACGTTGGCTGAGAAAATGTTTACACATGAATCCCTGGCTTGTTTCATAACGGCTGCAAGATGAAGCAACCACTTTCAACCATGTTCATCTCTTTACTGTCTCCCACCATCTTCATATCTTTACTTTGTACAGGATCGCCTGCAGTCTCTACTCACTCAGTCTGTTTAAACCACACCATCAAAATGTGTACGTTTAAAACGGTCAACAGGTGGCATTCGTAAGGTTTTTATTGAAGGTATTGCTTAATCAACTTAGAGTCAGTCGTTTATATAAAGGGAAAACACTTCCTCTTCTAAAACGTAATCAACCTACATTGCACCATACATACCTGTATTGACATAATGAATAGCAGAGTTTGGTAATCGCGTAGCATGGGCAGACCTCGCAGCGTTGCATAACATTTGTGTAATAGGCATATCATTTACCAGAAATGTGGCAACAACTTCGAAGAAACCATGTCACAATAATTCAGGTTTTCCTGACAGGGTTGCACGATTATACACAAAGTGGTATGGCAGCAAAGTAACAACGCGTTCTGGTTACACAGTTTTGGAAAGATATGTATTCATTGGCAAACAGTAAAGCGACAATACAAAAAAAAAAAAAGTAAATAAAAAAAAACCACATAACAAACAAAAGCAACGTTGACTATGGCATGGAATCAGTCAGTCTTTAGTTTGCCCAGTGAAGTTAAAATGCAAAAGCATCTCAGGAAAACCAAAAGGCAGAGTCTACTTTGCCAAGGATAACCTTGTGACTCAACGTGATGGTAAAGGGGAGAGAGACACACACACACACATACACGCACGCACGCACGCACACACACACTCCCACGGTAAG
>JAVQIZ010181337.1:0-34044 GCA_036023535.2 Galaxias brevipinnis
CCCCCCCCCCCCCCCCCCCCCCCCCCCCCCCCCCCCCCCCCCCCCCCCCCCCCCCCCCCCCCCCCCCCCCCCCCCCCCCCCCCCCCCCCCCCCCGTGAACCCATGGCCCTCAATCTCACGGGAGACATTAGGAGCAGAGAAAACACAGAGCAATTAGGTAACATAAGAGTTAGGCTCAGGCAGACCAGCGCAAGGAGCATGGGACTATCATGTTTAGGCAAGAGGCCGATCGCCACGACGATGACGATGCTGAATCAGCGCAACATGGTGAGTGGGAGAGGGAAGGATCGGCACAGAATGGAGTCATCATGCAGTTTGTCAGACAGGTAGACAGACAGCGAGAGAGTGAGAGTGTTATATGGGAAGAGCCTCTAGGTAGGGCACACCTATTTCTTCCCACTGGGCTTAGGTGAGACGTATGAGCCGGCCACAGTGATTAACACGCCCTGGCTGGCCTGGGGTTTGTCGGGCCCAGCTGTTGGGGATGACGTGAGAGTGAGTTAGCAGGGTGTGTATGGGAAATGTTCCAGTAGTTGAGACCTTCACTTTGGGCATGAGACTATTTGTCTGTCCATTCTGTCTCCTTCTGAATACCCCCTCTCCCTCTCTCTCTCCTTATAAAGAAAAGAGAGGGCTAGTGTGTGAGAATTTGATTCCCTGGAAAAAAATAAGAAGAGAGGGGAAGAGAAAGGCCAAAAACAAAACAAAAAGCAAATGAAGGCAATAAAAACGTGTTGTTGACAGCAAATAATGGACTGTGAGTAAATCATCTGGGATTAATGTATCACAATAATGAGGAAATTATAGCTGAAATGCATCTCTAACCGTTTTTTTCTTTTTCACACGAAAAACTTTTTTCCCCCTTATTGAATCTGTAAACAAGAATAGAAGTCGAGCTTGATCAGGCAGCTTTACTAAGGTAAATGGGGTAGGGAGCGCCCCCTTATGGCAGCTTAAAGTCATATAATAAATAACTAAACGGAACACAAAAGGGCAAGACATCCGAACTCAAGCAATAATCCAGAAAAGACACCCACAAAGTTAAGAGTGGCAACCCAGATTGCTCAAGTATGGTGAAACAATTGCTTCACCGCATTAGCCTAAACAAAGCCATTTGACACATATTATTTCAAAATGTTCAAAAACAGAATCTTAAAATTCATTTCAAAAACCTCTAAAGGCTTTCACAATAAGGATCATGCAAGAGCCACAGGCTAGAACAGAGCTCTCCTTATGAACAGGGCCCTATGTGTGCGTGTGTACTTGTCAGTATGCAGAGAGAGAGAGAGAGAGAGAGAGAGAGAGAGAGAGAGAGAGAGACAGCTCTCTCCCGGCATTCCCCCGGCCCTCTGCCCTTTGTCTAATGGCAGTCCACGGATGACCGATGGTTTCAGCTGACTGGTTCCGACAATTACCAACGCGTGGGAAAGCCGAGCAGGGCCTGTCAATCAAGGCAAGAGGGGACGACTGGTGGCTGAGTCCCATGCATGGTGGCTTCCTGGAAATATGTGCACTGGGTCCTGCGCTCCCTTTGCGTTTTAGTTCACTTAACCATGAGGCAGTAACTTCATGTGTCCAACGCCTAAAATACTGACATTTCTAAATACTTATATAAAATGTATAATTAAAGCATATAGTGATCACTAGTGAATCATGCACTATTGTAGGTTACACCTACAAAGGATATTGACCAAACCCCCGCTCTTGGGCCTGCCACAAGGCTAATGTGATCAATTGCTCAGGCTTGAGAGAGCAAGAGGTTTGCAGAGCGTGGTACTCTAGGACAGGGACGCAGCAGTGTGAAACCCCTAAAGAGGTTCCTGAGCCTCTGATTGAGTTTGTGTTTGGGCACTGAGCCAGATAGCAAGCTGTGGAATAGCTCCTTTTTTATCACATTAGAGCAGCAGACAAGATGAGACTGGGAACTGGACATTAATGATAAACATTGGCCTGTCCCTCATACCAAAAACAGCATGTGATTCTCTGGGCTTCTCAGAAGTGAGCCGCCTGCCAGGAACACAAACTTGAACAAATTTTGCACTAATGAGAACACTAGTGATTTGCCTAGAGTTATCCAATAAGGACTTGATGCAGCAAACTTCTGTTTATATTATGAACATGTAGTTTAGGCTTGAGTAGGCTTAGCCTATTATTATTATTGTTGTTATTATTATTATACGTTTATATTTATATAGCTCTTTTCTAAAACGCAAAGACTCTATTGGATGGATTCTATGGGACAGTTTGAAAAAGCTTTCAATTTTATTTTAACAAAAGAAAAGCAAAAAAAAAGTCTCCATCCAACCAGCCAGAATGTAACTTAACACAAAGGCTTTGCCAACAATCATATCATGTGATCAGTTTTGCATCTTCAAGCACAAAGAGTGACCAATGGGTCCCTGTCGTGACCCCTGCCGTGACCTCTGACACGCAAGTGATGAGGCCTTCTGAAGAATTGAGCCAGGGCCTCCATTTAGGGAACACTTCTTCAAGAGCAGCCTAATTCTTTTGTGGAGGTTGGAATAGTAATAGAAACCACCAAGTGTCTTATCGTGCCGAAGCAGAGCAGAGCACCTCTAAATAGAGCCTACAAATTCCATCTGGATTACAACTCTGAGACTGAATGATCTCTGTACTCTCAAGATAAATATATATTATATATATATACTGTATATATATATATATATATATATATTTATATATAAGTGCCATTATCTTGGAATTAATTTCAATAAACAATTAAATAGGTACATTGTGCGTTAACTGTGCGTGCCTCACTTCCCTTGATTATGATTCTTAAGTGTACACTTTCATTTACATAATCAGTGTTTGACCTCCCCTAATGAGTGATCTTGGATTCAAGGCAGAAGCCAATTCGGAGAAAGGGTTGTTGTTGTTGGAAAGAGAGGCACAGTAAAGGGCCAAGTCCCAGAGGAAGTTACTTTTTTCACACAGAAAAAGTGGGCCAACATCACTTTGTTTTCTGCCTCAGAAATGCCTCCCAGTTGTACGTAGGGCATGAAGGCTAAACGAAAAGGAGCTATGAGTGCTATTTAACACCCATTTATTACTCATTATTATGTTATCTTTGTGAGTTGCCACACAGTCAACGATGAATGCACCTGAATCTTCCAATAAGCAGGGCTAGAACAATATAAATCTGTGGTTACGAATGCCATTAGCAAGACCTACTATTAACGGCTAGCCTGCATAACTAGCCAGCGTTTTCTATCCAAGTCTGACCAAGAACATAGCTTTGCTTTTAACTGACGAAGCCATTCTATTTTCTGCCTCTAATCAGTAGAACAAACAGTTGTGCGATCCTGCAGCAGACGGCTTTCCCTTTTCTTCCTGGTCTCCAAGGTTCTGGTGTATATCACTCTCAGTTCCCAAGGCACTCTCTTACTTTCCCTTATCTCCCTTCCAGAGCCGCCTCGCTGCCCTCCCGCCCGTAATGCTCAAAGTCGGGCACGGGGCCCAAACTGTGTGAGCAGTGCTTGCCCGCCTCCCCACCTCGCTGCCCTTTGCCATCTCTATCGCGCTGTATGAGAACCAGACCCCCTCTGACTGCACTTAGCTCAGAGGCTAACATTAACCAGCCACAGATGTTTACATTGGGAAAGAAGGGGCAGCAGATGCGGTCTCACTCAATAAAACTCCCATCTCTCTCCCTTTTCTCTTTCCCCCCCCCCCCCGCCCCCTATCACGGAGCAGCAGATCTCAGTGCAGTCTGCTAGGAGCCCAGGGGAGCTATTGGATCTGTGGGTGTGACAAGACTACTACTACAAGGCTTTATTCTCTGCCTTTCCCAGTTTACTGTTGCTCCCTCTCTTTGCTATGAGTCACTTGGTATTTCCCTAAAAAGAACAACCTTTCATTCTAGAATTTCAGCCCTCCCTAGATACTGACCTACACCGCACAACTCCATGGATATATGAGAGTGATTATAACTGTGATTGATTACAAAGCTGCATGTTTATAGAAGCTATGTTCTGTGAGCAAAGCTCCCTTGATTCAAGTGGATGTTAGCACACCTGAGTGCTCTTTATTTGATGATAAAAAGGACACAACCCAGGAGTGGAATTTCAGCAGCAAGAACAGACAGGAATATCTCCAGGTAACACTCGGCAAACAAAGCCGAATCTCTGTGAACTTGCATGCACAATAATAAGGCTGAAAATGCCTGACCTCATTAGGAAATGTAGCTGTGGGCCAATCCCTTAAGTAATACCAATCATCTCTCCTCACCACGCCAAACAGTGTAAACACACCAGTTCAAAAGCGTCAACATAATTTTAATCATATTGCCAGCTACAAGAGAAAAAGCAGACCCAGTGTGTGGTCTGACGTGATCTCATCCATTGAATGACAATAACACTAAGCAGCGGCTACACCTCTGACATTCAACTGCAACATGGAACCGCCATTAATTTAAAAAAAAAAGATCCAAAAGCAAAGCTGAATTAAAAAAAACACGGGGGTGCAGGCTGTCCTTCATAGCATAACGTTCCAATGGTTAACAACTAACAAGTTAGTCACTTGCCATTGTTAATAGAAGACAGCCTGTATAGCTCGGCAGTAAGAATGCCCTGGCATAGTGTAGATCTGTGTTATAGCCTGGAGGCCCATAGGGGAGGTCTAAAGAGCAATGGTCACAAAAGCCTAAGCCCATTTAAGTAGTAGCGTACCAGAACCTCTTGCAGTTCCACTGCCAGGGGAGCCCAGTTTCAAAAAAACATCTAAGGAGCCAACATCATAAAACTTCTGTAAAGCCCACATAGACACAGCCAGTTGAACAGTGCTCATAGCCCTTTATTGAAACATGAAAGACACTCACTCGCGTCTGTTGTACAACAAGAAAGTGCTGTGTTGCTGCTGTTTGTTTGATGAAAGAAGAGACTTCACTGGACTAGCACCTAATGCTCTATATGATTTTTTTTCACAACTAACATGGATGTTACTGAATAAAGCATAGAATGGCCACTCGGGTTCTACTCTCCCACAATCAGCAAAGCCTGTGTAACCTGTTAGTAAGTATCTATGCATATGAAAAGAATAGGGAAGAGTGCGTCTGGTAAACTGAGCACATATGGCATTAGGTAGGATGTGAGCGATCAGGGGAAACCGTCCTCAGTCCTTATACAAAACTTGCAGTAAATGAAACATCAACAAAGGGGTAGACTGGTGGCTTTTCTTGCACTTAAGAAAAACATCTGATGTGCATTATTCCTGATAGGGCTTTGCAGCATGGTTGCTACTTGTCAATAGAATTCCGCAGCCTGTTATCACTATGGATATTATTAGAAGCATGTCAGGAAGACAATCATTTATATTTAAATTTAGAACTTAGCCATGATCCTATTTGGAATAGACTGTGTAGTCCAACATTAAACAGTTATTAATTTAAATGTTATAGCACGTATATAAGTAGTCCAACCAGTGAAACAAATTGATCGAATCCAGATCAAAATATCCAAAAAGGTCCGTTTTAAATACTACACATTTTATATGCACCGGACCACTTGAAGATATATTAGCACAGTATAATATAGATATAATACAGTAAAACAAGCCAATAAAAGAGTTTATTTACAACTTAAGATAACTTAATCAGCCTAAATAACAATCCTATGCATGTCCATTGGAGATATAACAAACAGCCAAAAGGCATTCAAGGCTCAATTTATGAAACAATACTTCCCTCTAGTGGTTACAGAATAAGGCTGGCTGAAATCAAGATTAATGCCACAAGTAGCCTATATATAGACGGAATAAATTAGAAGGGTACAACTGGCATGTTAAAACAGCAGCTCTAAGAAAAGGCATACTGTTCCACAATCCAGTTGCGGTTTATTAAGTTTTAACTCACCTTAATAACAATTTTGTACGGAAGCATTCTGGTTGGGTATGCGGCAAGTTTGTGTTTCCTGGTTTAACATGCAAAAGATAAACGGTTAAAACACATTAATCGTAAATTACAAATATGGACATATCCTTAAAATTATAGCATTCTTTTTTCGCGTGCTTTCGCGATTAGAACGCGTTTCTTGTTCTTCATAACACGCTAAAGTATAGTTACTAATCTAACATTAAACTTGACCCGTCAAAAGAGTGTGATATTTCCCTGATGTGATGATTGACACATGATATGTAACGTTAGGCTAGCTTGCTGTGTGGTGTCGCAAAGGAGGATATCGGACGACAAACAACCGACTCTTTTGCTAACCTGCCCCAGTCTTGTTTTTGAGCATCATGTGGCTTAAACGCACTAGCGTATTGAATTAATACAGTTTAGGCTATGTTTGAATATAAATAACTTCAGGTTGTGCTTGCCTTGTTCAGTTTACCCGCTTAAACATGTTTGGATTTACTTAGGACCCCGTAGGACCCAGACGCTGTAGGGCTGCCATGGATACGTTTAGAATACCAAGATAAAGCCTTTTGATAATATTAAACTGACTACTACTCTGACGTATTCATTGCCTACAATAAATATATACTATCGCAGTTTTAGAGGTTTTAATGTTTTATTGTATTCCAAGGAAAATATAGTTCAATAACTGAAACGATTAAATATTATTGTTACACTCAGGCAATAACAGAGGACAGCCGAAGTCACAGTCGGACCGCAGTGAGTGAACTAAGAAATAGGCTAGCTTTACGTTCAATAGTTTAACCTTTATTGCGTTAAAACAATTTCTATTAATAACATGATCGTTCTTTTGTGATGTTATCTGCTGTTACCAACGTTAGCTAACGTCAGTTAAAGACGAACAGTATTACATATGCGATAAAAGTTGGAGGAAGTATCTTGCTAACGTTAGCTGGCCTAAAGCTAATAAAAATATTGTATTGTTTCCTAGATTCCAACCCTTGTTTTTAAATTACCCATAGTGATGTAAAGGCCTTGTCACTGCTCACTGTTTAAAAGTGACTAGTCCATGTTGACTAATAAACCATGTCTAGAGTATCCAAGAAAATCCCGTCTGTGTGCTCGGATATACCACTTGATGACCCGGACATTTGTAAAAAAATAAATCTGATGAAGCAGCTACTAACGTCATGTTTTGGACCTAGTGGCAGACTGAAGCAAATCCACAACAACGTTGGAGGACATGTCCTTACAACATCAACCTCTTCAATTCTTCTTCATAATGTTTCATCGTCACAACCTTTGCTCAAACTAATCACGACCTCCATTCTCAATCACGTCTCTCGTTTCAGTGACTGTGGTTTGTTTACTGGTATTCTCATTTTTGCCTTAATTGACCAAACAAGGCAATCTAATCTGACAGGAGTTGTAGCAAGGAGAGTAAACAAGCATTTGTTGGAGATGTGCATCAGTTACCTCCAGGAAGAAGACTGTGGTTGTAAAGTTCATATTGACTTCTGCAGTTGCCAGAATTTAATCACATTAGCTAAGAGTGTTATTACAAGCAAGCCAGCATATTTCTTAACAGAGAAAGAGGTACTGCACATGAGTACACAGGTTGTTCAGGCCTTTTTACTGACTGTTCCCTTCAGTTCTTCAGATAAAGTCTGTCTTGGTCAGACATTGACGGTTTCCATTGAGGGCCAGTCAGTTTTAGACTCAGCAGTGTTTCCAGGGTTGCTTATTGACATGCCATATGTGCTTCACCCCGTTGACGTAGAGAAGATTCGGGCTGGTCCGCTAAGATTTTTACTCTTTAGCACGTCTCTCTCAGGGGACATTTCTGAGTTGGCTGAAGGTACTCTGGAGATGCACCGTGAGGCTAATCCAGAGTGTCATATCCTGAAGCAACTCCTGGAACTTGGAGAGCAGGCTGTTAAACATGAGGTGAACATATTTGTCTGTCAGAAGGTCATCCACCCTGTCCTGCAGCATTACCTAAGGCGTCATGACATAGTGGTCATTGAGAGATTAGGAATCGCACTCATGCAACCCATTACTCTAATTACAGGTAACTGATTCCTCCATATCACCGTATTAATCACGATTTAGTCAAATTTTGAGTCCAATTAATTGTCCTTAATATGCATCCTCTCCTGTGGTCTAGGTGCTAAACCTGTGGCCACATTTCAGACCCCAATCCCACTAGAGGCCTATGGTCAAGTGAAAGAACTTGATATTAAGCATTTTGGATCCAAAGAGATGATTCATCTTCTTCCTCCTGGGGAGCCGGTGGTTTGCACCTTGGTCCTTTGCCACAGGAACGAAACAATGCTCAATGAACTAAAGGTAAAACTATCAAATTACATTCTTTATCCTAAAAGACTGATATGACTTCTTAGTCCTCAATGTTTGCAGTAGATAACCCCTAATGTAAGGCACATTATTGTAGTCCTATTACATTCCATCCCACTTTTTGCAGGTGGCATGTCAGAAAGCAGAGCACATTTTGAGGCTGACTCTGAGGGAGCCCTCAGCCCTTCTTGGGGGAGGATGCACTGAGACCCACTTGGCTGCTTACATCAGAAGCAAGGTCTGGACCACCATGCAGAAAATTTGCCAGAAAATCAATGTCAGTTTAAATGTTACGTGTTTCTAAAAAAGTCTTTGTTGTGGTGTACTATATAATAACTTTATTTTCCATTTCAGGGCATTACTGAAGTGGCAGAGGCAACCTTAGAGCTGGGGTGCTCTCAGACAGAGTATTTGCTGGGAGTGGAGGGATTTTTTCGTTCCCTGGAGTCTGTTGCCAGGGCCCTGGAGCATGATGGTGGGGCCAGTCTTATCGACTTGACTCACGGCCATCACTGGACTGTACCTGAGGATATGGCCTCTCAAAATCAATGGAGCAATGCTTTAAGCTCCTGTGGCTGTGGACTGTTAGAAAGTAGCTCTGGCCTAGAATGGAACTTCCTCAACACAAGGTATTCAGAGTTCTCCCCTGCCCCACTGAGTAGAGATACTACCTTTAAGCCAAGAGTGCTGGACTCTTTCACTGCTAAAATCAATGCTCTGAGAGTGGCCGTGGAGACGGCTAATCTTGTGCTTGACATTAGATACATGATCAAAGATGTAAACTAGCTTCAACATTGGTAGTATTTTATTCAGAATAAATAAGAACAAATACAAGTGAAATCATCACCGCCATCATCGGTGTGTGAATGGGTGAATGAGAGGCAACATTGTAAAGCGCTTTGGTTCCATTCCGGTTGAAAAGCGCTATATAAATGCAGTCCATTTACCATTTACCATTTACAAGTGCTCTAACACAAACACTAGATGGCGGTAGAAAACTAATTCATAACCGTTTTTTTATCAAATGTGTTCGTTAGAGTTAATATAATGTTATCTATCATTTTATTTAATGAATTAATCAAAAAATGAGTCTTTTTGGTAAGATAGCAGCTAGGACCTGGCTAAAGTATCCCATAATCCCTGTTTGGTGCTATAAAGAAGTCCCGACAAATGATTGAAATTTAGACACAGTGAAAATACATCAATGGTGGACTTTGGCAAAACAAGTGCTGTGCTGTGCTGTCTCTGCATTGAGGTCTAAACTTTGTACATTCCCTCATTTTAAGTGTCACGGAGATTTTACTGCAGTACACCATGTTCAGGTTGCTATCACAAGTAGAAACTTCACCCAGCAAAATATCAGAAGAGAGAATTTGTTAACATCTGGGGCACATACTATTGATTAACATGAACATTTTCTTAGTATAACATTAGTATAATCATCTCTTATCAGAACTAATAAGATGCAAAACATATAAAAATATTCCAGTTTTGTGTAGGGCATGAGAAAGCCTTTTACAAGGGACAATGTAGCCCTGAATATAGCTGATAGAAGCCTGAGTTAAGACAGATATGCTTATGGTTTGCATTATACGTAAATTCAAAGCAGACACTACTCTTGAAGATGTTCTTGTGCAATACACAGATCTAGTGCATTTTTCGGTACAACAGAAAAGAAAAAAAGTGTAGGCTTTCTTCTTGCCTCCTGGCTTCTTGCTTGTTATACTAAGAGGCTTCTGCAGTCCATCTGCCAAAAAGTTCTTATTCTTTTTTTTCTCTCTCAGAAGATGAACGGAATCAACGCTCTCCTTGACTTGGGATATTCTTTGAATTTTTTGTTATAGTACCTGAGGCAATACAGGCAAATATGATGATACAGATCATAATGGCATGTAAGAAAATTCCATTTGATTAGCCATTTTTGTGTGATAGTGCTACTGCATTAGCTACAACCGTGAGGTTACTATGGTGTTTGCTGTTTTCCGGCTACCTGTGATGGTGGTATGCTCTAGACCCAATAAAGCACAGGCTGAATATGGCAAAGGAGAGTGACGGAAATGACCAGGTTGCAATGGCATAGCCAAACCACTCCACAATTTCTCCAAAGTAGTTGGCACCAGACACGTAGTCAAACAGGCCTCCTAATAGAGTGATGACAAAAACCCCTATGCCAGTACTACCAGGTATACTACAGAAATGTATAGAAAACATGATCACAACCCTTTGTTACCTTTGGGAATCTTGTAAGCAACTTCCCCAGGTTTTCTCAGTTTACGTAGAATGTAGTCGCTATGGACGTTGATGGCCATTCCCAGGAAAAATACAAATAAACCTTAAAGAAAAGCCTGGTTTTAAATTCAGATTGCCGTCGTAAAAGAGTGTCTAAAGTATAGCCAGTTATTCAGATCAATCAGTTGTTCTATCACTTTGATACAATTTTGCTTTCAACGTAGTCATAAGTGCAGACTCAGTTCATTGGTTGTTCCTACCAATAGTGAAGCGGTAGTCGGTGGCCCACTCCTCATCATAGCGAGCACAGTGAAGCAAAGAATGTCCCTGTAGGAACCCATTCACAGCGCAGAAAAACCCTGCTGTCAGCATCACGTCCAGGGGAAAGGGCTGTCCTCTGGTCAGCAGCGAATACACAAATGTTCTTTAAATAATGTGGAGACAGAAAATATACTTGTTTTCTAATGAACAAGTTGAAAGATGGTTTGTTAAATTATGTTCTATGTGTAAACATGGGCTAAACACACAACATGGTGAGCCCTGCTTCTGTATTTGTCAGATATTGGTGTCTGTGTCTATCTTATATTATTCCTATACCAAGGTAGCACTACTGATTGACATTACTTGCGGCAGGTCAACAGTACATTCTTCAGCCGATTTGTTGGATGTTGGATTATTACAGCAGGGAGTCTCCTTTTGAAGAAAATCTTGTTGAAATGTTAGATTTAATGATTTAAATTAACAAAAAAAGGAATGTGCTGTAAAAGCATCTTGCCACTAGAAAAAAACCTGTCAGACCTCACATTATTTCTTTATTTATTTTTGCTCTGTCATGGCTAGCTTTTGTGTTGCATAACATGCATTCCAATACAATGGCTTCTTAAAAAAACGAATGACTGCCTAAGACTTACTATAAACATAGCACACGTTATTCATGTTTTGCTTTAAAGAAAATTGTATCTGCACTGCATTCATTTATCATTTGCTTTCATTCTCTTAGTCTGATCGCTGTTCTGAAGTTAGCTGTTGATTATGATTTAACTTTTCATGCAACCTCCATAAAGCTCTTTTGTGCTTTGTTTATGTGGGTCACCCAACTTATTCTTTATCTAAAGTCATACGTGTTTCTGCATTTTCATGATTCCCTTAAAACGATCAATGGACATGTGATCAACTCTTCAGTCACTGAAGTCTATGCTCTTTTAAATTATGTTACCTTTGAAAGTAGTGCAGACAGAAGGTCCAAAGCAGTAGGTGTGTCCCCATGCTGGAGATTGTTTTGGAGGTAAACAGCAGCATCAGCAGAGGGACCAACAAAGCAGGCAGCTCTTGGAGAAACCAAGCCACCTTGGCCGGCACCACCCTTGATAGGGAGGAGGGATCCATATAGCGCCCATAGGAGCTCTGAGGCCTTGTGAGTCGTATGAGATATATCAGTCCTGCCAGGATCATTGCCCAGCTAAGATAGTCGACTAAGTCCCCCCAGCAGTGCATCGTGCAGTGTCAGGGTGACTCTGGGTCCTGGTCAGAAACTCTTTCAAACTTTTTCTTAGCATTTATGTAAGGCTTACTAGAGAGAAACATTCTCTTTGACTCCACCCCAAAACAAATCGAAATAGAGGGGAGAGGTGGCTTTGCCAAGAGGGAGCAATGCTCTATTGAAACCTAAGAATCTCTCTCTTTTTGGCTATGCTGTAAATGCATCAGGACGTGTTTATCAAAGGATTGTTAATGAATTAATATATATTTTAGGGTTATAGGAGACTATCTGCAGAAAAATTTACTGCTTGGTTTAGAATGTCATTAAAAAATACTTTGAACTGTTCTATTCAGATGTATTGCCATGCTTTACAATATCCTTTGCAGATGGTAAATAATAGTGTTTGTGTTTTGGCATAACAGATCAAAATATTAAATAATAATACTTTTATTTATTTTGTAATCAAATTACTATTATATATTATGTATTATAATAACTATTGTAATTTGAAGCAATGAAGTAACCAAACAGTTAACCAGGTGTTGTAAATATTTGTGCTATATGACATGTTTTGTTAGCAGTTATCAGTTTCTGATTATACTTCTTAGGGAGTCCACCCAACACGGATTATCATCCATATAATCTTAGATTAATAATTGAACAAAAGCACTTAGAAAGGTGCAATCGTAAGTAATTCATTGCATTTGTGAACTCAATATTCAACCCTGTCTATTTCCCCTATAATTATTACCAGCTATATTGTGTTGTGAGACATTTTGTCAGCCCAACATATTGTACATATTGAATTTGACTTTCTGATAGGCTATGCTAGTTTTTATCAGTAACAACAGTAACAGTAATCCTGGATTAAAAAAAGTTTAAAAAAAACAGAATGAGTTTGTTTAGTATTGATTTGAGATAAATATTGCAGTACTTTCAAAGCCCTAAGTGAAGAAGTTGATGTTTCCAGGTGACTGATAAATCGCTAAATTGGAGTAGTTGTCTCCAAAGTCACCAGCCTCTATAAAATTTAGTAAAAAAAATTAATAAAAAAGGGCAATATTATGTCTATTATATTAAAAGAACATTGAACATTCTTCACAGCAAGAATCATGCCTTACACTTGAACTGGTAAACCTGCCCGTTTTCTTTTGCTGCGTAATTCAAGAACCATCTTTCGGCATTCAAGGGTTCAAGACAACATTGGCAAATTAGCAGAAATGAATCTGAGTCATGCCTTCCAGCCCAGTGGCCCTGGCCTGAAGATGATGAATGTGGCCACGACATAGAGGACAGGCGGGTCACAAAAGATGCATATGTGGTCTACCCTTGATGGCAAATACCCTGTTTCAACTCACTTTTGCATTGGGCTACAGGGAGGAAGTGCAGTCTGGTGGTCTGGCTTAACCCATTCAATTTGCCTTATGTGTTGCCAGGCTCTGTCAGTTCTGTGGTTTGGACAACTGGCATTCAGAGCAAAGTGGCACAAGATTGCCCTTTGCTTGCAACATCTCTGCAATGATTTAATGGATGTGACATTTATGGTCTGACCCAACCATCTCCAGGATGTCCACTTCTTTTATAATAGCATATTATAATAGCTGTGTTCTCTGGCAAAAGCAATAGCGTTTCTTAACAACAACAAAAAATTAAGATATTCTACTTTACTGTTTTCCACCCTGCAGTTTATGGATATGACCCAATTAGTAGTTTAACAAGACCAGAATTTGTGGGAGGGGAAAGAATGCAGACAAAGACACCAAGGATGTCATGTTTTCCTTTGTCATATTCCATATTCATTCAAAATGGACATCTGTCCTTCTTTCTCTAGATTGAAATATTTCCAGCAAAGAATTCTCCGCTGTCAAATTTGTTTGATTTACCACAGCAGCTTTGCAGAAGAATATCACACACTAGACATTGCTAGAGTAATATTTACACAGATTTTTTATTTTAAAGAAGTCCCATCTACAGAGTATAGTAAACTTAAAAAAAAAGTGACATTAAAAATGTAGAATCCATTGTTGGCTTTGGTGCTGCGTGCATACCAAATCGTACGACGACCAGGCGACTGCAGCACTTCCCTCCAGCTGCCTCTGCCTGTCTTGGAACTGAAGGCAAAAGAGGACATCTGGCTCACGATGGCATTTGAGTTGCCTTGCCGCACGGCCGTTTTTCCTCAAGCCAACAAGCCTTAGCACGATCCAACAACTAAAGAGTAACAGAGAAAGGAATAAAAAAAAGTATTGCCCCCAACTGGGGTAGTTCTTCACTAAGACAGGCACAAAGTCTTTGATATATGAATTTTAGGGTGGATATTCTAAAAACAAAACATTCCACACTCCTTGCAATCTTATCACCTGTAATCAAGATGACTTCCAGTATAAATCTGCATCCACAGCTTCAGAGTTTCGGCCATGTAGGATTACACATAATCCTCCATGTCTAAATGATTGGTGAGGTTTCATCTCCAAAGGTTTTGTAAACAATATAAATATTTATACAACCTTACAACTGAAGAATGAGGGGGAAAAAACAACATATCAACACAATAGAAAGCTATTACACCTATTAAAACGTTCCTGCAGGCCCTTTGAACCAGGCCTGCCATAAGCTAATTCCAAAAAACACGACCACTACTTTCCATCCCACAATGGATCTTTAGCCAGGCCACAATAGTATAACAGAACTGTGGCTTCAGATGAGTGACATGGGATTCCTTCATGTTAATGAACTTTAATTTGTCCCATATTCCCCTTGGTACTCACTCAGAGATTAATGATCCGCAACTGTGTGTACATATATATGTGTATATATATATATATAGAGAGAGAGAGAGAGAGAGAGAGAGAGAGAGAGAGCTGTATGAGGATGTAAGGCAATGCCATTGCCAGGAATGTTTAAAAACACATAAGCTAAAAAAAGCTATAGTTTAGTCGATTATAAATACCTACCAGGCTCCCTCTGGTGGAAATAAAAAGACCACGCATCCAAAGTATTTTGACTCTAAATTGGTCCCTTACATAATTGCTTACCACTTCTTCCAAATATGCATTTTCAACCAATACCCCATAGAATAGACAGAATAAATAGATTAACCAAAGTCTATCTGACTGGAATGTAGTTATATGGACAAGTGAGTGTAAATCCTACAAGAAAGACCCACGAGAAAATGCTTTTCAGTAGATTTTTACTTTTTTTGGGGTAACATAAAACCTTAGCTGGAGCATTTTTGTGATGCGTTATCTGTGGAACCTGAGATAATAGAACTCCTTTATGGAGTATTGAAGTGTATTTCTCTATGGAGAGTTGTGAATTTCTTCTTCTATGCAATAAAATAAGAATACAAAAATGTCTTAAAAAGGAATAAAAAGAAAAGAACAAAGCCTCTGCCTCTGTAC
Source organism: Galaxias brevipinnis (assembly GCA_036023535.2). Lineage (NCBI taxonomy): Eukaryota > Metazoa > Chordata > Actinopteri > Galaxiiformes > Galaxiidae > Galaxias > Galaxias brevipinnis. The sequence goes on from JAVQIZ010181337.1 coordinate 15,338, forward strand.
AATAATCTGCATGGTAGAGTAAAACAATCCCCTGATCATTTAACTTATCAGTTGGTACCCTTTTCAGATCCATGAGATGGGGACAGGTGGATCACACTACTAGAGTGGTTCTAGTCCAGATGTCTATGGGCAACACGGAAGATAAATTACATTTGGGGGAAAAACCATACATTGCAAAAATAAATAACAGTAAGCATGTCCATTAAATATGCAAAATAATTCAAGGCGCAATAGCAGTGTGCCACTCTTCTAGGTCAACTTGAATAAGTCTTGCACTTGAAGTTGACCATGGGATTTGTTAATCGTGTCCACTGCCAAAACTAGTCAAATGTTAGTGGTGATAATCTTAGTGTTGTACTCAGACCCAACTAAAGTTACCATCATGGCCAAAGGAAGGGAGAAAGGGCTATACATATGCCTACTGGTGAACACTGTGGTAAACACAGCAATGCATAGTTGAAGTGTTGCATGTATCTGTGACTCTCTGAACATTCATCACTACAAATTAGATGTATAACTACTTGCACATCAATGTCTAAACCTATTCTCGTTTAACCACGGGTAGAAGTAAGCTTTGGAGACAACTCATTTGTTCAAGTACAAGACAACACCTCTAAAAATATCGAAAAACAAAACCATTGCAGGAAAAAATAAGGAACAAAAATAAGAATAATAGGATATGATAATATTTTAATAAACTAATAGGAAGTAATAAAAAAGGTTTTTGGTATTGTACAGCAGAGGGTTAGTTAGGGAACTTTGTTGAGTGCAGCCCTTCGTTAGCAAGGAATTTGTTGACCAACGGTAGTAGCAGCTACCTATGATGCTATTTTTCAAGATTTTAGTAGACACAGCTTGTACTGTAGCTGTTAATTGTAACAAATATTCCGTATATCTAACACTTAATATTCAGCAAAATATTGATTTATTTTCTATTATTTTATTTGCATTCCTTCTCTGAGGCCTTTTACATGAGTCCAAGTCCGCAAAGTGCAAACTTAAAAGATGATACATTAAAATTATTACAGCTGAACTCCATTTAAAAATATTTTACTAAGAAAAGCAAAAAGAAGGGTCCACTTCATATTCGCTCAAACCAAAAAAACACCCCTCGTACACCCTCCATCCCCATTTAATTTCAAACAGCAATCTTCAAGCAAAACGTCTCAACTGAAACACATTTCAAACTGTGGAGGGTGAGCAGAGGCAGAGAAACTAAAGGATAAAAGAGAAAGGAGACTTTTAATATTGGCTGAGTAGTGTCCAGATCCTTCCAGTAAATAGTGGCTGTGATTAGGGGGGGGGGGGGGGTCCAGCTCAGGTTGGGCTAATAAGACAGTAAGCATCCACAGTGGCCCCCGGAAGGTTGACCTCAATGAACGATGAGCGCTCCAGCAGCGTAGCTCACAGAGCTATCCTGCCAGTTCCTGCACTCACTTGACTGGGCATAGTTCAGGAAAGAGAAGTTCATTTCTAATCCGTTCTTCCTTAGCTCAGTCACAGCCTGCAAAGTATAACAAATGTAATCTTATTTATTCAGCTGTAGCAGTCAACCACCTGCCTCCTGAAGTTTAGTCATTAGCTCATTGTGTTGAGATATCGTTAAACCTACATATGTTCACAGAGTCCAATATACAAGAGGACACACACACACACAAACTTGTTTTGCTTCGATACACAATAACTGGCTGTTGACAAATGTGTGACCCTTCCAGAAAAAGGTACTCTCATGTCTAATTATCCAATGTGTTCAGTTTGAGTAGGAATTACTACTTGCATTATAACATGACAACTGATTTCGTTCCGTAGGATATACTCACATTTAGCAGCACTCCAATAGGATGACGTCCACATATGGTGTTGTGGTATTTTTTCAGGTAGTTTGTAAAGGACATGGGGTCCAATTGTTCTATAATGCCCATACCCTACACAATAAAACAAGTAATGAATGGTTTAGCTTTAGAAATTGGTTTATATGATGGCTAAAAATGCATCAGCACCCAAAATAGACCGGTTGCCAACAATAGTCTTCTTATTTATCATAATATGTTAAAGAATACAAACTCAAATTAAGGCTTGAAAGCAATACCATTTTATCTAGGTGCTCAATAGATCTGTGAATCTCCCCTTGAGATTCATCATAGTATGTGTAGCGGAAGCGTTGACCTTCACATGAGAAAAGTCCAAATTAACCAAGTCAGTCATGTTGGTACATGTTATATCGTTTCCATAGAACACACTTAAATGACATGGTCCTTTTCACAACATCAGTCCTCCTGTACAGTGTGCCTGGTAACTTACCCCAGTGACAGAAGTCTGAGGAGATTATGAAGAGATTGGAGGGGTCTGCTAAGTACTTGCTGAGCAACTTCCCATACTCCTGTTCCTTGGATTCACTAAGCGCTCCCACCAGCACAGGGACGATACTGAACTCATCTTTATGGCTGCAAAGAAGGAAATTAATCAATCACAGCAGTGTATCAATCAGTCTGGAAAATAAACCAAAGATTGCTGTTAATAAGGAACAAAAAGAAGAAAAAAAAAGGTTTAGCCTCTGCTTCATAAATCAAATACAATCCATTCAAATAAAACTAAATAAAAGTTTCCATAGTGTGTGAACAGATCTAACTGGCCCTTGCTGTTAAATGAGAAGTACGGGAGATGTGGGTCAATTATAGGCTGCCTTACTGACCTCCAGGTGAAGATATGGTGTTCAGACCAGGTCCCCTTCACTGCCCTACTTTGCATGACTCATACTTTGTCGCTTAACATAAATCTTTTGGCAAAGCATTGATCTTCCTTAGAGTTTCCTTCTGACTTGGCCTGTGGATCCCTGCTAGAACAGCCTGAAGCTAAAACAGTCTGACTCAAGCCAACAGAAGGCTGTATCAGTTTTGCGTATTTCAGGTTTATGCTGCTGCACTGCTCAGCAGTTTAAGTCCTGTGTCCTACCTCTCCATGGCTTTAGCAGTGTAAGGCAAATGCATTTCAATACTATGCTCATCTTCGTCGGTCTGCAGACTCATCCTTTCAAACATTCCAGTTTTCCATAGGTCAGCATAAACTGCAAAACAGATGGGGTTTGATTTTAATGTGCACATTGATAACATGTACAAACACCGTGCCATGCGTCTCTATTGTATATAATCTACTGGCATGCCGTTTTGGGCATTTAGGTGAGTGCTTGGTAGCAACAAGCCTCATCAATAAAAAAATAACTAACTTTAAGAGTCAAGGAGGTGCAAGTCTCCAGAGATTGCAAAGAAAAGTTGAAGTTGCTTCCCTTGTTCACAAGCTGTGTAAGAAGGGTAACACAGGAGGTCGAGACGCCTGGAACACTGTGTGATTCCATATTTAAAACCCAACAGAACAGTCCTGCTTAAGGACATAACTTATTTAACAAGTATTACTTAACAAGTATTCATATGAAAAAGCAAACATCAGCATTGTAACAATGTGTGTATTGCAGAACATGGAAAAGCATAAGCAAAAAGTTTTGTGAAACATCCTTGTACGCACACTTTGTTTGGAAGGAACCAAATGTCTAGAAATGATCAAGTAGACGAATGACACAGATTTTAAACGGATACCCTTCTGGTCGATCCTCAGGTCATACAGGGGTGTTCTATAGATCTCTGCGGGTGAGAGGGCACAGCGGGAGAGGGGCACATGATGCGAAGGCCCCAGGATGAAGACTCTGCGACTGTGAGACAAGAGGACTTTACTTCATACACACACACACACACACACAATAACCTCCTGACTATTGTTTACAGCATTGTGATGTAGAGTATGTTCAGTTCACATGACCATGTAGGTGTAAGATATATTAGAGGTGTGTGTGTGTGTGTGTGTGTATGCAAAGACACAGAGACTCCAACAAGTACTTACGTAACAGAGGGGTCGACTTGCTTGTAGGCATGGGCCGCACAGGCACCACAGTAGGTATATCCAGCATGACTGAAAAACATTTTGATGTAAATCATGGGGACGAGGCAATGCTTGAACATTGATTACCTTCCATGTTAGGTTGAGTACCTACGGTGCAATGATGGCTCTTGCAGGGCTGATGGTAGATTGTGCTTGGGATAGCCAGCCTTCTAGTTGTGCATTCAGCTGAGATCCTGTTATTGTAGGAAAAGAAAACAAACATGGGCCTAAATATCAACTGTCAAAATACATGAAGAACCTGTAGAGATTAAATCTAAGGTTTTACAGAATAATCATCCCAATTAATTCCGTAAGGCTCTCTGTCTGTCACTGAATTGATTTGGATGTTTGGTCTGTTCTATTTCTATACATATTCAGATTACCAAATGTATTTTGTCTCACAGTATTGGTTGACTAACTTTTTAACCTGGCACTAGTTCAATTATGCGTGATTGTGGTGTGCAATTTACAATTGTTACCAACAGACACAAAGAGAACCAAAGTCGCTTAACGTTAGCTATAACCTTCTCAATTTGGTTCACTAAAGCATAAACAGGAAGACTTGCGGAGAGACATACTGAAGTGATGGGGGAGGGGGCAACACAACCCATAATGTTCTGCCCATCCCAATCCAGACATTTCTTCAGTTGGAGGGGGCTGCCCCTCAACATAACGATAACGTTAGCTTTGTCTTTGTGAAAGACAGACGTTAACAGTTTAAGCCATCCCCAACCAAAACTAACAAGATAGCCTTCATTAAATACATAACACTAACCGGTTTTATATTATTATAATGAGTTGTTGGTTTAAATACTGAAAAATGGGTGAGGAACAGGCCATAGAACACAAGATTGACGTTAGTTTGCAAAGCGATGTCTAAAAAATGTTATCCTGTATTGCTATAACGTTTCAAGAAATTATAATGTAGCAAACGTTATCTATCGTTTAACAACTTTCCCCCTCTGCTTATGGCTAATATTAACTAACGTTAAGTGGAAAAAAAAGATAGCTAGGTAACTAGTGAGCGATAAGTTTCTTCCAGCTGACGTAAACACAGTAACGTTGCCTGTATGTTTTTTTTGCAAGCTACTACTACTAGTACTACTAGTCTAGTAGCTAACACACAGCTACAACTGACACACTCACTGTGCTAGCTAAGGATAGCTAACTTACCCGAGGCAGTGTACCAGCTGCCGGCGTGACTTGCTTCTCTGCACACCACTCGGTTCGACATCTTGGTTCCAAAGCCGCCTATCTTGGTTTACTGGTTTCTTCTTGAGTAAAAGGGTAAAACCACAATGGGAAGGCTAGCTAGCTAATGACAGTGAGACAAAGAGGACAGGGAGGTCTTTTAAATGAGTAGCAAATAGCTTTCCAAGCTAGCTATGTCACTAGCTATCTGCGAGCAGTAAAGCGTTCCAGTCCAGCGAGGGGCAAAATATATTTTTTTTAAATGACAATCGAGCCAACTAATGAATTGACAGTCTGCTCAACGTGATGGCGATAAACCAAAATTAGATCTACTTGCACAGCAAGTGACAACAAAATAAGTTAACAGCAAGCTTTAATCAGGGGTATTTGTAAGATGAACCGTGTGCTCGGCCGATGGTAGGATACATTTATGGTAGGGCGGAGTTAAAGAGGTTCACAGAGGTCATACAATTTTGCTCGGACAGTTTATTAACAAACCTATCGAACCTTCTCACTGGCGAAGGTTTGCCAAAAGGCCCCAGCACAACTTGTACGCACTCAAAATTAAATTGCAACTTTACCCACATCTTTACAGTTGTGGCTGATCATTTTTGTTGAGATTTATTTGTGCAACATTCCAAGGCCAATCAGATATGGAGTGAAAAATGTATTTTGGAACTCCTTAACTAATCCTAAACAGCAATGTCTTAAACACCCGGTCAGATGGTCTGTGTAATACTTGATGTCTGGTTTCCCAAATATTGCGATAATTAACCGACTAATATAGTTTTAAACTCACAATATTGTTTTGGAATAGGAATAATACATTTTATTAGTAAAATCTCAAAACACTTAGATAACATAAAATATGTACAATATTGATACATTTTTTAGCAGAAAAGCAGATAATTTATTTATCTTTAAATTCCTAATAACTTCAAAATACAGTTAGCTGAAGGCTTTCTTAATTAGGAAAATGTTTAGGTCTGTTTTAAAACAAGTCTGTGGCATGTTCAACGTCACTGTCACTATTTAATTGCCACAGTATGTCAGTGCCAGCCACAATTTCCAAAATGATTACTACCTGTCCTGAATGCTAGTAATCAGTTATAGTTCTAAGGGAAACATTGAACAAGGTATACTCACTGCATGGTCATCCAAATTGGAGGTCCACATACAGAAGTAATAAAATAATGCTCATGAGGGTTGCTTTGAGAATTCAACATAAAATGTATTTATGTGCCCAACAGAAAAGATTCCATTGCAGGTGCCCAATTTAAATTAAATATTTAAAACTGAGGCATGTCTACGTAGCTGTACAATTTCATTTTGTACTTAAATGGGTAGAACCATAAACTGGTGCAATACTTTTTTTTGAGGCCATGGCTCAGAATATAATCGCAAATAAACGCAATGCCGATTCTGACATAGGATAGTATGTATTCTTACACACAATCTTGAGGCAAGTTGAGGGTTGTAGTAATTTCTTAAGGCTGCCAAACATAGAGGTAGGCCCAAATGTATCATTCATGGGAGTGTATTAGAATACAAATAAAATAAACTGAGTAGGCCCATGAATGTTATAGATATTAAAGACAGACCACCTGCTATTATTGAAATGACAACACATTATCTACAATAAAAATGAATCAGTAACATTTATTGACATTCATGTAAACACATCAGATACCCATCCAACGGAATAGCTTCAATATCCGCCAAATTAACTGCGGTCGTCAATGTGAGTCTTGTTCTGAAGTAGGTGTGCCGCTAAAAACTCAATGGGATTATCTGGCCTGGGAAGACAGTAGCATTGTTTAAATTAAACATGTAACATTTTAGCAATAGGCAACGCAAATCCAGCTAAAGTCCACAAAATATACAATCCTCTGTAAGGAAAACTGGATATGGCCCACCTTTCTTTTGCCAACATGGAAAGACCTTGTTGAAGAACTGGAACAACAGTTTGGTCCAAATATGCCCGTGTTGGAAGTGATTGAAGATCAACTATTTGTTTAACAGTCCTCTCTGTGTTGGACTTGTCAGAATCCTCTATTTTCTAAAAAGGAAGAACATAAGCGTGGACTGTCATAACAAATTGCACGGATGGATATCCTTAATTAATATGGTCCCTTGGCTATTTGTCAGAGAACAAATGTGAAAATAATGGATTTTACAGCAAAAAGTATGGGACATAACTTACAGATGCATGACTCTCCAGGCTCTGATCCATGTCTGTTATCTGAACAAAGGAAGGTAAGTGATTGATACAGTATTAGACTTACTTTTAGCGTTTTAGGACTTTTCATATCCAAACAATTGATGTGTTTTGAGAAAGCATTTTATTGTTAAGTCAGCCTCGAGTATAACCCGGTCACTTACACCGCTTACAGTCACGTTTCCTTTGCTTCGCCGCGGACAATTAAATGAATGGCAACATTAGCGTAAACTAGTTTGAATCAAAAAGATAACCAGGTGGGACAACTCACAAATTAAATGAGCCACGTGCCAGCCTAAGCAAACAAGAATACATTAATATGAGTAAACTCTGACAGCTGCCCAAGTCCTACTGCAGAACAGAATGGTAACTAGCTAACGTTTACCTTCAGCCTTTGTGTTATGTTTTTCGATGTTTCTTTTCTAGGTAGTGGATCCGTCGACGGTTTCGCTGCTACCATTCTTTCTCTTCTTCTTTAACTTCAATGATGACTCGCAACCAGCTATAATGATGCATTCCGCCACCTACTGTACCGGAGTGTGGTAGTGTCGTGATGATTTGTCTAATATTTCTTACATTTGGTTTGCTAAACCGGTCTCCAAACGCTGGTACATTAATGTAGCGCTCTCACTATATCCAAATGGAGAGCCCGTAATAACTTATTTGTGTTTATTAACGCAAGTATCCCAAACTAACGTCTTAACGCCGCCCTACACTTTAGAATCGGCATAGAGGGACATTGAATCGAGCAACGATCGAATCCCCGGAAGTCTGGGCTTTTAAAGGAGCAGGATGTTTTTATAAGAGTAAAACATGCATAACCGCTCCTGGATTGTATAAACCTAAAAACAAATTCAAATATTTAATAATAGTTTAATTGTTTAAAAAAAATGCTTTTAAACTACTTTTTCAAACTTACATATGTCCCAAATGATTGATTATTAGCCTAGAAAAGATTAACCACCTTCTAAATCTATGTAGAAAAAGGTTCATAGGTTGGCGCATGCGTTGTCAGATAAGGAAGGGCTAACATTTTACTTGCTTTATTTATTAATCGTTGAGCTAAATTATATGGCTAAATTAGCTACATTAACAAAGTTTAAGGTTATCTGCTAACGTTAGCTACCATCACTGCTATTTTGATCATGTCGGTCAAATCAAAAGGGAACAGCACAGACCACAGTGAAGTTATTAAAAACCATCACAAACAATCGTTCGAATACATTTCCTTGGCACTAAGGGTAGATGAAGATGACAAAGGTTTGAATGGGGTTTTGTGGGGATTGACTGCATTTTAGACCAGCCTGGGACAACCGTAGTTGCCTTAACAAACGTTGACGGAAAATAAAGCTGAGCCCTGTCTATATACGCTTCTCATCATCAGTCGTGTGACTCTTTGACAGGTGTGAAAGAGGAGGCTGTCGAGTGGTATAAGAAAGGCATTGCCGAGCTAGAGAGAGGCATTGCTGTGAAGATTACAGGAGAAGGTAATACCCAACTCATCATGAAACACCGGTTGTTTTTTTCTTGCCTTGGGGTAATGAATTCCATTACTAAGCTTGCACCTGAGGTGTTTTGTCTTCGACCAAAAATTGCCTCCTGGTATCAACAGCAGCCCACCTCGGATTTTGCTTGTTGGTTGACCCTTGATAGGCTGATTACCATACACCAGATTTTGTTATGTTTAATTTTTTTAACAGTTTGTAAAGTATTCGTAGAGATTTTGCATCGAACCATTTCAAAATGTTGAAGATAAAACTTAGCAAAGATTCAGCCAGACATCTCCGCCATGTCTCCTATAAGCCATCTGAGGTAGATGGTAATTCATAGCTAGGGCTACCAGCTGGTCAAACACAGTCTAGACGTTGTTGTGTTGTTTGTATTGAGGTGAAGTCAAATAATATCCATACCTCACATTTGATTACATACTTTCTAGTAGTTCGCTCCTTTTAAGATTGAAATGCATAACAGGCCTCTTCTTACTTTATTTTTTACATGTTTGTTTCCTACCATTTGTAGGAGAACAATATGACCGTGCAAAAAGGCTTCAGCAAAAAATGGTCACCAACCTTACCATGGCAAAAGAGAGGCTTGCACTTTTAGGTAAGTAGATAAGGTAGTATCAAAGTTGGTTAGCACCAGACGAGGCTTGCTACGAAGGCAGTCTTTAAACAGATATATATTCTTTATCGCTATCACAGATGGTGTGCTTACTGCAAGGAAAGATACATCTCAGAAGGCCGCTGGCCAAGCTCTTCCTCGTCCAAAAAGCAAGCCAGGGCTCAGTGGTGTGTCCAGTCACGCCAGACCGGGCCAGGTCAGTTCTGATTTTAAGACGGATAATAGCAAATTAGGTAAATGTATGGGGATTATGATATTGTGACTGTTCTACCTAAGGCTGTCCCACGGATGGTGAAAAACCAAACCGGAAAACCTGCTGCAACAAATCAGCCCCACAAGAGGGACATGAAAAACTTTAAAAAAGTAGACAGCAAACTGGCCAACTTAATTCTCAATGAAATAATTGAAAGGCGAGTAGCTCTTCTTCTATGGTTTAACAGATCCATTGTCTATCAACTTCGGCTGTTTGGGCAGTAGGGGTGCTATTTTAATGATGTGATGTGTTATTTTCAGCAAAGCGACAGTAGCCTTTGACGACATTGCTGGGCAGGAGTTGGCAAAGCAAGCGCTCCAGGAGATTGTCATTCTACCTGCACTCCGGCCAGAAGTGAGTACGTTTGGGCTTTTTTCTGCTAAGTTTCATCCTCACAAAATTCAGTAGTGGAAACTAATAGTTTGTATTTTGTGTTTTTTCTATATAGTTGTTTACTGGTCTACGAACTCCAGCACGAGGTTTACTGCTCTTTGGCCCTCCAGGAAATGGGAAGACAATGCTGGTTAGTTTTGATATATCAGCTCATATAAACAATATTAGTATTATTTAGTTATGCAGCGATGACCGACGGAGACTATGTTTATTTTACAGAAGTGCCTTATTTATACATAAGTATAAATCAAAACAACAAAGCAAATTATGAAGAAAAAGAGCTCAATACAAATGATAAAATAAAGAAATTTGTTATAATAAAATATAATGTAAAAAATTCCACCAAAACAAGAACGCTCTTTGTCTACCATACACTGCATTACAGTTTTAAGCCTAAATAAACAGCTACATTTTCAGTTCCTGTTAAGCCTTGTTCTTTTCAAATCCGGTTGAACCTTGTTCTATTATTGCTGTTATTGGAGAAAATCTGTTTAGTGATGATGTAGAATATTTTAACTTCCCTAGGCCAAAGCAGTTGCTAAGGAGTCAAATGCCACGTTCTTCAACATCAGTGCCGCCAGTTTGACTTCTAAATATGTAAGTGTTGTGAAAAGATCAGCCGTTATAATTTGTAAAGTGATAGAAAATGGTGAAATTAGGCAAAGTTGTTTGTATCTTTTTGACAGGTGGGAGAAGGGGAGAAGCTTGTCAGAGCTTTGTTTGCTGTTGCCAGAGAACTGCAGCCCTCCATCATCTTCATTGGTTTGAACACATCTAATTTTAATTACTATTAACTGTTTCTACATGAAACGTATAGCTTTATGTATGCACAGTTCAGATGAAGTTACTTTAATTTTACTTAATTTGAAGTGTTTACAATTAAAATATATATTCATTCCATCTCCCTTCTGAACTCCTATCAAGATGAAATTGACAGTCTTCTTTGTGAACGGAGGGAGGGAGAACACGATGCTAGCCGTCGCCTCAAAACAGAATTCCTCATTGAGTTTGATGGAGTAAGTTCAACACGACTGTCTTCCTGCATCTACCATCAAATATTACAAAAAATACCACCATAATCCTTTGAAAGATGTAAATATTTTAGCCCTTTTAAAGAAGTGATACTATTTACCTTGTAGTTTCAAGCATAGATATCAAATCAAATCATGTTTATTTATAGAGCACGATTAAAACAGGCAGAGCTGACCAAAGTGCTGTACAACACATTCAGATACAGTATATTGAATATAACAACAAAAAACAAAAAACAGTTGTGACACATATACATACTATATACAAGCTAAAACCACTAAGATGTAAAGGCTAATGAGAAGAAATGAGTTTTGAGCTGAGACTTGAAGGAATCGACAGAAGGGGCAAATCTGATAAGAGAGGGAAGGCTGTTCCATAATTTAGGGGCTGTAGCAGCAAATGCGCGGTCACCTCTGAGCTTTAGTTTGGAGTGTGGGATGGCCAGTAGTCCTAATTTATGCTCACCTTCGGGGAATCAACACACTTTGCAGACAAACAGAATCTTCTTGTTGTGATTGTAAAGCTGGTATTCCTTACATTAATTCAGTCATTGTTGATGCTCATTGCATTAACGTGATAATATAGTTGATGTGCTCAAATAAGGTAATTTAATTGGTCAGTAGCCATGTTCAACTGTGAAATGCTCAATAGCCAAATGCTTCAACCACGCGATTGACTGGTCTACTGAATGTTGCCATATTGTTTCTGGACTTTCTTGCATTTTTTTCTGTCTGGCCTTTAAAATGATGGTGCGTGGGACTTTCAATGGATCTGCGCGCAGCTTATAATAATAAATAATTATACATTTCATTCATAGGCTCCTTTGTTGACACTCAAGTCACCGTGCAAGGCGTAGAATATAGTTACAACAATACAATCTAAGATGCAAAAGGACAGACACATGGGAAGGCTGGGGATATCAATGAACATCCCAGGATTACAAGGGTAAAAGGTCTACTACAACACACCAAGTGTTAGTCATAAGGAAAAGGCTTGTTTAAGTACATGAGTTTTGAGGGGAAATTGGTCATGTCATGTTGTAGACTGGGGGATTCAAAAGATAATATTACTGCCTTTGTGAAATACTTGTGACAGGTGGATCAAAAAACATTATTTAATTTGTAAATAGTATAATGTTGTCATTATGGAACTGATATCTGCTTTTAGAACAGTAGTAATAATCTGTAACTTGGGACACTTGTACTTTGCACCTGTAGTGTAGGCTTCTATGTTACATTACCTGCAGGAATGATTTTTTGGGGGGATAAATTTATATTATTTGATCTATTCCACCACTGACTGAATTCAAAATAATATAGTCATGTGTTGCAGGTGCCTAAAACAGCCCATTGTTTTTCTAGTTAGATGCAATTTTATGTTAATGTAAGACGGATTTCTGTGCCACCCCAAAATGACCGCTGCTCCCATCCTTATCAACATACTGAAAATTGCCTGTTGGTTTGTTGGAGCAGCTAGACTGGTACACACATTTCTTAGGCAATGGGGGACTTCTTATTTGATATACGCACGTTATAAAGTAAATAATAAATTCACCATATGACAATAAATCCATTATTGTAGCCTACTAAATTGTGAAACCAGTGGTTTTGAAATATTTAAAGGGTATTGGCTAAACATTGTTTTCAAATCGTTTGAAAGACTAGTTGAAGCTAAAAAAAGCATGTATTTAACTGAGCAAAACTTAAAAGTAGGCTAGTCGGTAAATCCTGCAACGCTATAAAGACATGGAAGGAAACTGCGCGCTCCTGCTGAAATTGCGTTTCCGCTCTGTTACCTGAACGCGCCTTCAAGGACTCGGTAGAAAATGGCGAGTCTGTGCAAAAGGCTGCAATGCACAATCGAGAGGCGCGGGTTTCGGCAAGAACTTGACTCGTGGCGATACAAACTTATTCACTGCATAGGTAAGGAGAATTATTAATGCACGGTACACATGTATACAGCTGTGTAATTGCCAATATTTGCGTATATTTTGGTTTAAGACCATAAACAGCTGAACACACCGGCGGCATCTCACAGTGACTTTTTGTCCTCAACTGTTTCCTATTTACTCGCTAGTAGAGCCTGATAATGTTGCAGTTTTAAGACATTTTAAATGCTTGAATTTACTATTCCTAATTGTAATTTCTAGCAGTTTTGCTTTTACCGTTGTTCGTGTTAGTGGCAATCTGTAGGCTAGTTATTTTAAGGGGAGTGTCAAAATAGGATTTATACTGACCCCGTTTCTGGTAATGCGCGGTCACGTGTGGTGATGTTGTATTTTACATGAGGGAGGGCCATTCTTGTTAAAAGGACTATTTACCCAGATCTACAAGTTTCATCTCTAGAGCGTGCATTTTGATGCACTAATTAGTTAGAAGAATAAAAACGTCGAGGATTCGGTTAGTGTTAGTGTCGATGCAGGTCGTAAAAGTGCAACAATGTAGCAACTTGACTCCTGAACCGGACCAAATATACCGAACATTAGGTGCGTTTTCACACGTACACGGTTTGGGCCGTTTGTTTACTCCGCTAATTTGGTACGTTTGGATTGGTGTGAACATGCACTCGAACGATTGTACGAACGAAACAATCGGCCCGTGGTTCGTCCAGGAAAGGCAAGACATGGTCTGCTTCCAAATTAACCGTTTTCTGGTTTCTTTATTGTGAGAAAGCAATCGGCACATATTATAAACCAAACTTAAACATAGTGCATTGTGGGTTGAAAGCGGATGTTGACGTTCTCTTCATATAAGAGCTGACAGTGATGTATTGACAATTGTGTACTTAATAAATAAATAATAAATAAGATTTTTTTTTAAATTGCCTACCTATCAATAAATAACAATCAAATCGTGTGTTTGTGTGTGTGTATATATATATATATATATATATATATATGTATATATGTATATATATATATATTTATTTATTTATTTGCCAAGTGTATGTGTGTATAAATAATATATATAGGCAGTTTCATCTTATTCTAAACTAAGTCTGAATGTCAACAGCAAAATCTACAGACTAACAGCCCTATATGAAGTCATCAAATCTATACCTAATCATGGCTACTAGTACACATACCTAACTTGTTTTCTGTGGAATATGTAGAAAGCGAACCTATCATAAGCACACATTAGAGCTTGCCCTCTCCTTCTCCACCCCGTAGCATCACGTCTCTGTAGTTGAAAGCTTGTTCAGCGGGTCCATCCATAATAACCTTAGTCGGGTGCTTTGAGATTTCACTGCCGTAGAGATTATGATCATTTTACATAAATTGTTAAACGATAAGTAGCTCCCAAAAATTTTACCAATCCTGTTTTCCCCCTTTCCTCTGATTTGGAAATGGTCTTACTCTTTGTCTGCTAAGACCTCTAATGTAACTTCTGTCTCTGTCATTATTATTGTTTCACCTTGAATGGAATGAATTAAATCAAAATTCTGACATCGATGCCTACTTGTAAGGTATAAGGGTACCGATGACTTAAGAGACATCACTTAATTTTTTTTATTTCTTAATGGGCAGTCTGAAATGGTTTTGTTTTAACCCTTGGATGGCCATGCAAGTCTTATTTGATACAGAAGTACAAACTTCAATAACTTGGAAATGAAATGTGGTGTTTTAAGCCGGATTGTTGTTTTGCACATGTATGGCCAAATATGAAGTCTTATCACTTTTTATTACATTGAAAAAGGTGAGTGCTAATTTACAGCAAGACCTTTGACAATACGTTAAACCAATGTTTATTTCGTAGCTGCCATCATTTTTGGTTCCACAGCATGAAATGTGAAGTATTTCGAAGTAGAATTGGTGTAGATTTGAGCAAATATTATATTTATTTTCCCAGGTATCGAGAGCATTCTGAAAGGGTTGTTTGGCCCAGGGTTGATTAAAGACCTTACATTATTTAAAGGTAAGTTAATGCTTTCTGTCTATAATTGCTTAACTAAACTAACTAAATCAAACCATAGCCATATCCTGAATAAGTGCATAACTACGATACCAATGGAATAATTAGCCTATAAAGCTTAATAAACCTCACAGTGAGAATGCTGAATTCTCTGTTTCCAACTATTAGTTACAAAAGTAACATGACAATCTTTTAATAGGAAACATCTTGCACATGTATTTTTAGTTCTTTCATGGCTAACTAATAATATTTTTAATACATCTACAACATTTTCGTTGTGTCTGGGCAAGATTGTTCATTAGGCGTTAGTCGTGGGAATCTCATAGTTCGATTAGATTATAAAACGATTATTGATGCATCGTAATGGATCTTAGTTTCTGATTTTAATACATTGTTATTTTTTCCATGGTACATTTTCATCAATACAAACAAAAAACTAAATTAACTCGCTTTTATTTTTGTTGTTTCTACAATTGAGTGACTTTACAGCAGGGTTTCCACAGGTCCTTTAAAAAGTATTAATCAAAATCTGAGTTTTGTCTAAAATTAGATTTTGACTGGTCTTAAAAATGTATTGGATTATGAAGTTAACACTACTTTTATAAAGTTGCAATAACTTCAGTCTTGCTTTTAAATGTTTTTTGGAAGAGAAAATATCGATCATGCTGTAACAAAACTATAAACGAAACCAACATGGATAATAACCATCAATGCAATTTTCTAGCGTCCCTGGCCCTACGCGTTTAGACTTATGGTTCAAACTTTCAACGGAAGTGTGATGTTGTTTTTAGCTTCCTTCATCAGCAAGTAGCAAGTGTTCGCCGAGTTAGCTAGCAAAACTTAGTTTTTATTTTTAACCTATGTTAAGTTAACAAGGACGCAATTGCGCTGTTCTTAGCTGCACATATACCCAAGCTAAACTTATTGTGTGGCTGAAAGAATATCTTCATATTCTGCCGGTTGAAGGCAATAAACAAATGTGATCACGAAAACAGAAACCTTGAACCCAATGTTACGGCTTGGCTATGATAAACCAATCAAAATAAGAGTCATGAACGACAGAGGTTTACAAAAGTTGGTCCCCAAAACAAACACAATTAATATTTGTGCTGACTTTTAAAATTTGAGATAGCAACTTCATGTCATGCATTTACTGCTGTTTTTGTAAATGTTTCACTCTGTGAAAGAAAGACAAGTTCAAAATTAATTTGTTTCAACAATCACAAATTGAGGCCAGTTTTGTCTATTGTTACACCAGTCCCTTAAAATTAATTGTTAAATAAAAAGCAAGACCATGTGTGCACTAGGGCTGGGACGATATCAGTTTTTAAAGCATCGATTAGGGATCAACTGATTATCGGTGCCGATATGCAGCATTTTACAGATTATCAGTATCAGAATTTTTTTGTCCGATTGCTGATACATTAAATACAGTACATTTTGAAATGCGCTACTTTGGCTCTGTTGCCCCCTCTCTTTGTCTGTTGTCACCACTCTGTTGTCTCGAGTAATGCCCCGCCCACAGCACCATCTGAATGGTTACACATCACAAGTAACAGCCTATCAACACTGAAGAGCAATGCCCCGCCCACAGCACTATCTGAATGGTTACAGGTCACAAGTAACAGCCTAGCAACACTGAAGAGCAATGCCCCGCCCACAGCACTGTCTAAATGGTTACACATCACAAGTAACAGCCTATCAACACTGAAGAGCAATGCCCCGCCCACAGCACTGTCTAAATGGTTACACGTCACAAGTAACAGCCTATCAACACTGAAGAGCAATGCCCTGCCTACAGCACTGTCTAAATGGTTACACGTCACAAGCAATAGCCTAACAACACTGAAGGCTGCTGTGCCATGTGACGTACAGATGGGCACAGAGGCATCGCCGGTGAGCGAGCGGAGCTGTGTTTCGAAGTAAAGGCACTAAGGCAGCAGATAATGCCGAAGCTGTAATAAATGTCAAAATCATATATGCTGAAGTTGCGAAAACACCTCAATCTTATGATCTAAGCTATCTATGATGACAAGCATGCACAGTTTCCCAGTTACACTGAAATGCCTGAATAATGCATTTTGTTGCATTGATAATATAGCAAGATAATAGAGAATAAATACTTGAAAAATAATATATGTAAAATTATATATATATATATATATATATATATATATGTCGCCATATATCTTTGAGTAACGTTGGTGTCACTGCCTCTGGAACTTATTTTAGCTATCAAATTACTCGCTGTGAGTTGGTGTTTACATGTTAGCCGATGGTCATAATAACGTGAGCTAATGTTAAGTATCGTAGAGCTAACTTTAATGCAATAGCAAAAGTCAACAAGTTGATTTGTCAATCCATTTTTTAGCCAGCCGACCTATAAAAAAATGCATAGGCTATAGGCACGGTCATACATGGGCAAATGCAGGCAAATGACCATCGCCTGCCGATGCGAAATTCATATCTTGTGCTGAGGGCATGGTCACACATGATAACTTAACATTGGCTTATATGTGCTGCCTTTTCACTTCCATTCTATGTGAGTAAAGGGGCGAATTAAACATTTGTTTCCAGCCTCAACCAACAGCAAAGAAGTGTGTGTGGTTGACACATCTTCGGTCACGTCCTGCACTGCCCAGATTCAGCATGATAAGATATGGATGGACTATTACAAGATGTAGATTTGGGCAGCATGGTGGTTCAGTGGTAAGCACTGTAGCCTCACAGCAAGAAGGTCCTGGGTTCAAACCACCTGAACCAAGGGCCTTTCTGTGTGGAGTTTGCATGTTCTCCCCGTGTTTGTGTGGGTTCCCATCGGGTACTCCGGTTTCCTCCCACCATCAAAAACATATGCTCCATATTCCTACCAGTGCCCTAACCAGTCACTGCCAATTCAACTGCAGTCGGTCTGTGTGTCCTATCTGTGTGAGCAAGTCTGTCGTAATATGTTGGGTGAGCAAGTCTGCCGCAAATTGGTTGCCGTGGTATGACTCAGACTGAGTGTTGTGTTTGGTAGCTGTCAGTCCATTCATAGTTCATTCTGTTTTCAATTGGCGACCGATTTGTGTAAAGCGCTTTGAGTATCTAGAAAAGCGCTATAAACTAAATAAAATGAATTATTATTAATTATTATTATTAAGTTGAACACTTTCACTTACCACCATATGTGTTCATTCATTCAAATCACTGGCCAGATGAACTCATGCTGACGGAGGATGAGGAGGAGGAAGAAGAGGAGGATGGGGATTGCAGTGAATCAGAACTGAATGTAACACCCATCCCAGGTAGCTATATATTATGTGAATCTGCTAGATGCAATAGTGCTATGGGCGGGGAGTTTCGGTTGAAAATGTAAGGGCACTATTGTATGTACTTATAACTTATTACAATGCTTACAACCTATTGTTTCCTTATTCTAAATTAACAATAACGTGTGATGTCTTCAATTAGTATTTTATTTGCCCACATACACAAAACAAAATTACTATAGGTATCTTAGGAATTAATTGCAAATAGTCATAATGCCCAAATTGAATAAACATAAAGTAATTATTAGTTTCTCTTAGGGCTGGGCGATATGACGATATGTATCGTTTTGCGATAGAAAAACGTCTATCGTGATATACAATTCTCTATCGTTTATTTATTGGTCGCC